>NJDD01001059.1:222436-289573 GCA_002245505.1 Calephelis nemesis
TTTTCTATCCAGCCAGAAATAATTTTTAAGCTGGCGCCAGATGTACTTGTTTTATTATTAGTATGCACTTGTTTTATTATTATGTGTGGCCAAGGCTTGGAATCGGTACGAAAAGTACAGGTTCTGTACCGGTATTTAGCGTTTCTTGCCATTTCGATACCTAGATACCGATTCTAAAGTGGGTACCGGTACTTCCTATACCGGTATCTAACAAATACCAATACTAATACCGATAAAAACACACATCTAATTAAGGTACCCGTCAAATACAAGTGCTACGTTGCCAATTTTCCTTTTACGTATCGGTATTATTTTAATATCTCGTGAAGGAACAGAAATATCTTCGATTGAGGAAAAAAATATACGTTATATATTTCCTTGTAACCAGTATTATTGATCCAGTACTGGTAAAAAATCCTTAAATCAATAGTACCGACACTAAGTCTTATACCGGTGCAAACAGTACAGGTAACGCCTTGGTATCAATATTGCTTCAAGGTCATTAGTACCGGTTCTTAAAATTACCGGTATTTCAAGCCCTGTGTGTGGCAAAAGAATATTTGTTCAAAGGTTAAACAAAGATTTGCACTTTGTCTCGCGGTTTTGGTTTTCACGCTAAAGCAAGTTAGGTAAAGAAGAAACGGTAACACTTTTTCTTGACCGTACTTGGTAGCAATGAAAGTAAAGGCATTGTTACGAATCATTTGGTCATTTGCAGGCATTTTACAAGCTGTAAAAGTTTACACGTCAGCTGGCACAAAACTTGCAGGGACAACTCAAAATTAAGCTTTGATTGGGATAAGGCAACTGCCGCCTAGCCATGGTGTTTAGACTCAAGGACAGCAACACATAAGCAGTTCTTCTGGCTGCTGATATTTGGGGTGACAGCCTCTTAGTTATTGCAAATGTATTTTTATCATGTACTCTAAATACTTTGTTTTTATAAATTTAAAAAAAAGAAAAAAATATTCGCCCCATACAGGATTTGAACCTGTAACCTTTCGTTGCAGGCTGACGAGTGCTTTTGTCATTTGAACTACCTATTGAGGATTCAAGTCCCGTAGCGAAATTTTTAACTCCTTTATTACCGTTAATCCGGGTAGTTATGACCTATAACTTGAACGGTAAAGAAAGGAATTAAAAATTTCGTCACGGGACTTAAATCCTCAGTAGCTCAGTTAGTTAGAGTATTCGTCGGTTTGAGATGAAAGGTTACAGGTTTAAATCTTGCCTGGGGTGAATTTGTTTCTTTCTTTAAAATGAAAACCAAGTAAATGAAATTTAAACCAAGCACAGGGCAAGTGCTAAAATAAAAGTATTTTTTTTATTTGTAGAAACAAGAGAAGTACGGCCAGATCTATTAATACCAAGTGTATTTGACACGGAGGGTAAACTCAGATATACTATATTCAAAGACCTCTGGGAAAAAGGACATTATATAACAAGTGGTTTGAAATTCGGTTGTGACTTTCTTGTATATCCAGGTAGGTGTAGATATTTTTATAGAATTTTTAAGAATCGTTTTTCAAACTTAGTTTCAATGCTTGCGTGTTTATGTACACGTGTGGGTACTTACATGCGTTTAAGTGTGCGTGCCTAAAATACATACACGAAAAATATAATATTTAGTTTTTTATATGATAAGACTGCCAATGATTATTGCCCCTGACGAAAGATAGTAGAAAACTGTAGCCTATAGAGTATAGACACAATAGATGTTGTTAGTGCGTCGTTATCCTGTGGTATGGTATTGGGGCTATTGTGCAAGTTTAAAATATATTAAACTGATAAACGTTGTCTTACCCTCACTATGAATATTGTTTTTTTTTTTCATATAAACTAATATCAACGCAGCACGTGCGACGATGACCAAGGGAAAAAGAGATTAATTTTTATGTACTAGTTCTTTTCTTTAGTTTTTGGCACTTGCGTTAACATTAGCCAAACTTACTGTTTGAAATTTATATTAAGTTACCTGATTTAACAAAATCGAACTTAAATGATTTAAAATTAGTCATAAGTCGTCAAAGAAAGTCATGTCTTGGTCTTGAACAATGCGATTTTGGCGGCAACGAGGAAATACATGATACACTCATTTCTTTATAATTATTTGATTTGTGCGCTTTCACTGAATAAAATTGTTCAAAATCCCACCAAAATAGACTAATTTCACTCATTATAAACAGGAAATTCAATAATTACAATAAACTACGACTATATTTTCTCGCGATGGTGCCAAAACTCTACAAAAAAAAAATGTTTTTTTATACCTAATATTATAATACACTAGCTGTTTACCGCGGCTGCGGCTGGATCTTACTGCACACGGTGTGCAAATTTTATTAAAATCGTTTAAGTTGTTTAGGAGTCCATCGCGGACAAACAAAGTGATAATTTATAAACTTAGGTATATTAAGATTTATAAGTTTCTATGACATTTAAAATTTCGTTTAAATTAAATTATTTGTTTTTTTAGGTTTTATTAAAATAGAAAATACTAATAACTGTAACCAGTTGGTATTTTTTTAGATAATTGTTACAATACGCATGCAAGGCTCTAAAATATATATTTTTGCTTCAGGTGATCCAGTGAAGTTTCATGCAAAATATATGTTGAGATGTGTCAGTGAAGAAACAGCTTTTCGACCAGCTCAGTTGGTTGCATTTGGTCGATTAGCAGTAGCAGTCAATAAAATGGCTGTATTTGCATTTATAAATACTTTGGGCATTGTCCAATACCAAACATTACAATGGCATGATAGTTTGTAAGCAAAGAAGTAGATAGGAAATAAAGTTTTTTTTAATTAATAAACATTTTATTCCAAATCATAATAGTTTCACATAAACTGTAACTTGTAAGCTATGGTATCTAATAATTATTTTGCGCAATCACTAATTTAATTTTAAGTTGTCGCTATCTTCTTTCAACGAAAGTAATAGAAAGAGACAAAGCACTTTTAGTGCTGTCAAATTGGTTTGTACACGACATTTCTACAGATTGGATTGGATTAAATCCATTACTCGGTAAATGTTGATTAAAAACGTCATAGTTTGACAATTCTGGACAAATTTATATCTAAAGTTTTCCATCTCTTTTGTTTTTATTTCATTTGAAAAAGATAGCGTGCGACTAAAACAAGTTTAGTTTGCGAACAGCGCAATCGCCGCAAATTTTGGGCGCCAGTCATGCGCCAGTCCTCCCTAAGATTTATTGAGCTCTGACCAGCTTTAATTGAACTGGCGAAACATTCACCCCTGTTCACAATAAGTTTAGATAAAACATTGACCATGCTTTTAACATAGTATCATACAGAAAGTTACGTTTTAGTAAGATAATTGATTTGATATTTATTGTAGTTTTCAACAAATCTCGAACATCGTTGCTAAGATCGCAGATCAGCGTCTGTTCGTAGGGATTTTTTTATGGTAAAAAAATTTACATAATAACAAAATTAAAAAAAATTCATAGCCCTCGACAAAACATACCTACCTGTAATTTAGCTAAGAACCATCACGATAATCAGCCTTGAAACAAAAAAAAAACCATTGAACGCTCAAAAGTTAACTTATTGAACTTATAACCCTTTTTTTCTGTAGAGGGTAAAAAATGTGTTAAAGCAAAGCGAAGTCCAAAGTTATCATTCCAAAAGTTTAGTTGGGCCCTAGGTACCTGGTTTTGCACCAGGACCTAACTATGACATCTAGCTATCTATCTGCCTGTAAAAAATTGCAGCACCATTTAGATGTCTTAGGTGTTGCTTAAGCGTACATTATGCAATTAACTGGTTTTACGGTGCCTTAAGTAGTGCTCATTCCTCTACATGTTAGTGGGCACTTTGTGTAGTTAGTTTTTTTAGGCATAATACTACGAGCAAGCACGCAAGCAAGTTCTGACGGTAAGAGGAAATAGGTGCTAATAAAAGCGAAACAATTATCTTCACGCCCATATCCCCGAAGTGGTAGGCAGCGGCACAACCAGGGCACCCACGACTAGCCGAAGACACAAGTCCCACAATGTGATAGGCGACAAGCCTATCGTCAACCGGGCACATATCCAATTCTGAGCAACTTTTTTTTTTTAGAAAATTAGAAAAACCCAATTTTCTTTTTGTTGCCTGACCCGAGATTCGAACCTTCCGGGTTCGAATCTCATGCAGTCAAATCCAACAACTGAACCGCTAGACTATAGAGGCGACCAATATTTCTCTAAATTGATGTCAATTCATAAATATTAGGTATTGTGATGTAAATTCTAAAAATCAAAACAAAATTTATTTTGTTGATTTGATTTTGCGTTTCTCGTTACAAAATATATGAAAGCGATCTCGGCGTATTATTGCGCTGCAATGTGTTCCGTCCCAGACCGTCTAAATGGGTGCTATCCTTAAGTACTATGTATAGGCTGGATCTCCGGAAAGGGGAATCTAAAAAAAAAGAAAACGCGAATTGTAGATTTTAAAATGTGACAAAAATAAGGCTAAAAAATAACGAGTGATTATATTTATCTTTGATTCTACCTATCGTTTTTCAAAATTTCACTGAACTTTGTAGGCGAGCAGAATTCTCAATCCGAGACATAATTATTTAACTGTATTAAAATGTCTACAACGCCAAAACCAAGGGTTTGGATTTGGCGGAACTTGGAAGTCTCTCGTTGACCAGCGTTATGGGATCTGTGGGATCCGTTAATACATGACGAGGTCTCATAAATATCGTGGGGGCGTACGCAACCGGTGCGCACGTAGTTAAACGCGAATGTTCGCACTGGGTACGGATGGGCGCAAAGATTAAAGTAACTGTCCATGGTGGACGAAACCAATATACTTTATGAGCGGAGCTTTTCCAAAGTACCTAAAGCTGCGCTCTCTCACTGCGTTACAGTTTTTAACTTAAGCAGTTTGGATCGCTAAAACTGTACTTATGTATAACGATTTTTGTTCCGAATAAACTTTATCATTAATTATTATAGAAGATAAATTATGTACAAATGTTGTTGAATGTTGATTAACCTAATGTTAATCGGTAATTTGAGCCTTCCAAATTCCTGCATACGTTCTTTGAATAGGTATGTACTTATCTATTACTGCAGAGAAGCAGCTTTAGAGTCGTAACTAAAAAAACCAGCAATACCTGCACATAATACAGGTATATCAGTGTCAATAGAACGCTTGTTTTACACATGATTAGAACGCAGGAGTTAACTGTGTGTTGTAACTCGCGCTGTACCGTCATTTTCATATTTTTTAATTCATTAATATTTTTTTCTGTTTGATAACGGTAACAAAGATGCTAACACAACTCAGCGCTTGCGGTGAATGCGGGGCAGTGGGAGAGGGGTCGCATTCCAGCGGATTGCACAGTTGATTCGTACGCGTTGTACATAGGAATACGTAGTATTACTTTATAACCTGAGGTAGGTACATAGGTACATAATTCGGACGTATTTTATATTGACATTTTAGATGGGTCACACTAATAACAAGTCAGCTGTCAGCTGCGAAGGTTTTCATATGTCAAAAATCATAACATACGTAGTATTACTATTTAATCTGAGATCATAACAAACAAAAGTGGAAAGCTAATTGGTCTGTGGTGGAAAGTTTTCCAAAAGCGATACGAATATTTTAAATGTACTTAATTAGGATGTACCTACCATAATGAAATAAATATTGTGTCGTTCAGCTTACTTAAATACAAACGAAAATTAGTCTTTATTCCATGTTCAATATAGGTAATTCAAATTGTAAAAACTAAAAAGCCGGTTGTTTACCGTCCCCTGCTGTTTGCCAAGCTAATCAAGTAACAAGTGGATATTTATTTTATTAGATTAAGCCTTTTATTTGTTGATTGAGACTAAGGAAGTGCTTGCATATCGAAGTTTAATTAGTGTAACTTTATTTGAAACTAGAAATTTTACCGGTTACATAACTACTATGGCAGCTACTAAAGTTCTTGTAGGTAAGTTTCATATTACTATGTCTTCAAATATTTAAATAAAAAGCATTGGACAGCAGTGTTTTAATTTTTAAAAAGTGCAAATGTCGTTTATTTTTTAATTAGGCAATTGTTAGGGAAAAGACAACATGCTAAAACACTGGAATAAATAGTAAACGAAAAGCTGTTACATTTTGCTTCAATTGAAGATATTACTGTTATTTATAAACTACTAGCTGTTGCCTGCGTGGTCCCACAGGAGCATTGTTTCGGGAAAACTATCCCATGTGTTAATCCAAGTTACCCTGCATGTGTGTACCATATTTCATGAAAATCGGTTCAGCAGTTTTTGTGTGAAGGAGTAACAAACAGACAAAATTTGCATTTATAATATTAACTATCCTATTAATATGATAATAATAATGTGTCATTGGCAAGGTAAGCAAGCAAATGAGAATTCCAAAATATTTTTTTTACTTAATTTGTACAAGTACCTGATACAATGGGTTCAGCTGTACCTTTAATTTTGTTAAAGGTATGTATTAATTATTTACTTCCATTCAAAATACTCTGGATATTATATTATATAAATTTTGTATATACCTACTTCATTTTATATACTGTTTTATTATAGGTGGTGGTACTGGATTTGTTGGTCAACATTTGAGTAAACTGCTGAAAGCAAGCAATTACAATGTTGTGAATGTATCTCGAATGCCAGCTGCCAGTAATGTGTCTTGGACATCAATTGAAACTTCAGGATTACCGGAATGTACATCTGCAGTGGTCAATCTTGCTGGACAACAGTTTATGGATTTCACAAAATCATGGACACCTGGGTATTACTATTCTTATTTCTGTACATTTACTAAGCTGTAGAGTTTGTTTTAAATACACATATCTTTAGAGCTACCTGTCACCTTACAAATTTTTGCCATATTCAAAATTGGGTTTCACAAAATTTGGTAAACCATTATAACAAAACTCTTTCCAAAAATCACAAACAATGCTATGTTTAAAAGCATATTTTTAAAAGCTGTATGCATATTCAAACATCTGTTTATGCCAATGTGAAAATAAAATGGAAATCCATTAAATGTGTATTTTAAGTCCTGGACAATAAATAAGAAATATTTGGCCAATTATGCCATATATAAGGAATACATGGCCATACACACCTACAAAAATTTCAATATTATAACATCACATAATTCTTAAGTAAGAGTGTTTTATTACACATATTTTTTTTAACATGAAGTAGTTAAACTCTTTTTTAAATTGCATCAGACATATACCTAAAATTAATAATTTACAATATGCCTACTATAATTTCATTAAGTTTAAATGATATTTATAATAAAACTATACATGACACATAAGGGTTTTAGTACATAGTAAAGATCAGACAGTAATATAAAAATGATGTATGGTTATGATATTGAAAGTTTTCAACCATGAAAATTGAAATTTCTTTCTGGCTGGTCTTTGTTATTTCTAGATAAAAAATTATCCTGAGTATGAAAGTTAGTATGGAAGCGAGAGTTTGGTATGTCAGAAAGATCTTGAAAGTAGGATAAATGCGGTCGAAATGAGAGCACTACGGAAAATCTGTAGTGTAACACTCGCTGACCGCATTTGTAGCAGTGAGATCTGAGAAAGAGTGGGATTGAAAGAAAGTGTTGGTGTCAAAATGCGAAAGGGCAAGCTCCGCTGGTTCGGTCATGTGGAAAGAATGACAGATGGAAAATTAACAAAGCAGATATACAATGAGAATGTGGATGAATGTAGGTACCCGGGGAGACCCAGGTAGACATTTCATGATCAGATCAATCGGATATTATCCGAAGGTGGTGTCAAGAGTCTCCGAAACCGGCATGTTTGTATGAAAAGGGTAATGAATGTGAAGGAAGCAAGACAGGCTTGTCAGAATTGTGAGGTCTGGCACTCGGTACTCTCTGCCTACCCCTTAATGGACTTGGCGTGAAGATATGTATGTATGTAGATAAAAAATTAAAATTTGTTTACAAGTGTAAAGCTGACATGGGTTGCTAGTTATTTATAAATGGTTAAATTTATTATTTTACACATTGTAGATTTAAGCAAAATGTCTACAATTCAAGGGTTTATACAACTAGAGCACTGGCTACAGCTATAAATAAGGGCAAAAATAAACCCAAAGTGTTTGTTTTGATCACTGGTGTTGGAGCTTATGAGCCTTCAGAAACCAAGAAATATGATGAATCAAGTCCAACAACCGGCACGGATTTTTTTTCAAAACTTCTAGTTGACTGGGAAAAAGCTGCAAGTGTAGAGCCACCAGTTCGTCTAGTAGGTACATCTTTATTTATTATTAACTAGCTATTGTTTGTTGTGATGGCAGCATTTTGAAGTTTTTCCCGCTCTCATGGGAACTTCTTTAGTGATGGGATTAAAAATAAACTGTATTTGATTAAGAAACATCAAGACGTCTTATAAACTTTATGAATTTGTTCATATTTACTTCTAAAATTTTAATTTGTGTCCCACAAGTCAAGTTGAAAACACACTTTTTAAAATAATACTTGTACTTATAATTATGCTTTATTTTATATGCTTAAAAAAATTTATATTCTATAAATCCATAAAAGTATTGAAAAATGCAATACTATGTTGTGTGATTGCATTAACTAGTTTTTGAGTTTGCTGAACTAGTTTTAGTAAAGTTTCGTAACTTTCTCTAATCTAATAATTTTATCCCCCTGTCTCAGTGAATTCCCTTGTGGTAATATAAATAACTAATACACAGGCAAAACTGAAGACAGTAGTTAGTTAATATATCATTTTTATAGTCTATACAATTATGTTATCTATTCATTTAATAAAACTTTAGAATTGTGTTCTGTACATTAAAGTCATTTTAAAAAACAAGTCTGGGTGATCAAAAATGGGACAACAGAAAACATTTTTGGCTTTCTTTTACATTTTTTTGCTGTTTTCCGATCGCAATTCACGCCAAAGCTGCTAAACCGATCGTTACGAAATTTGGCTTGCGTGTAAGTTGAAGAGTTATTTCTGTCTTACCTAGAAAGTATATATTTATATCTTTTCTCACCTAAATATGTCTCTATTTCAATTGTCTTCGATAAACATAGGAACACATTAGAATAATGACCAACCAAAAATTAGTCACTAAATTTATCTATAACTAGCCTTTACTCACGACTTCGCCCGCGTCCCAATTGTATTTTTTTAAATAAATTGTATCATATGTGTTATTCTGGTGTATTTAGTCTAGACGTAATTTCTGTTACAAAGAAATTATCCGATAATTTCTAAAAAAATATTTTATTTTTAAGTTTTATATGTGATTATTATCAATGTAGATTAAAAAAAACATATGTTAACTTACTAATACGTATTCAAAGTGCCCACCCTTAGCTTTGACGCACGTTTTTAAACGGTCGGGCGATTCGTCGATGAATTTACGAACAGTTTCCATTCGAAACTTGGGCACTGCTGCCTACAAAGATTTCTTAGAGCAGATTATGTCCTATAGCACATACCACAATTGATAGTCTAAAGCAGTGGTAGACAAATTACGGCCCGCTTGCCGGATCCGGCCCGTGAGAGGTTTTAATCCGGCCCGCCAAGCGGTTTTTTCTAGAAAAAGTACTTATGAAGCTCCTTAAAAAAATTTGATGGTCGAAAAGTTTAAAGACTATTGAAATTTGAACAAAAAGATACTGAAGCTATACTTCAAACATAATATATAAAGCGTATTTCATATATTAAGACTTCAAAAATCGATTTTATTTTAATAAAAGATTGTAAAAAAAACCTTGTTATCTTTATACAACTTTCTATAATCGTTATATCTACTGTTCTTTTTAGCTGTTTTTTAATTAACCGGCCCACCTCAAGATCTACTTTAGTTTGCCGGCCCGCGGCAAAATAGTTTGCCCACCCCTGGTCTAAAGGGTTTAAGACGAAGATCAATCATCAACGTTTATGAAGTTGGAACATTTTGCTCAAGCCAAATTTGGGTAGTGGGCGCCTATTGACCTGATGCTGAATCCTGTTGGGGTGTCCACATTTCGTTTTTGAATAAGGTGTCTTTGAAAATTTAACTACCGCTTCTAACATGGTTTCTTGACATACTTAAGCTGAAGTTTTCACTCTTTTTTCGCAAAAATGGAGTTTTGTAACCCCTTGATAAGAGACACCCTACCAAACGACGTATGCTGGAGGATGGTCTCGCTGAACTTTGGCCACTACCTCGGAAGCTTCTTTAAAGCTGTTTATATTCTCTTTATTTTGTTTTAAAGCTTTTGGATTGTACTTTTTTTTCATCGGTAAAAAGATTTTTTCTATGATTTTTGTCCGCGTATCGAAGTAACATTTTTTTTGATTTTTCGACTCTCTTTTATTTTAATCCTGATTTGAGGTATTTCCTGTGTATCTCCAGTTAATCTCTAGACCTAAGTCTTGTTTGATAATCTTAGAAAGTGTCCTCAGTGGGATTCTCATTTGTCTTTAACGGGTTTTCTGCTCCTTTATGGGATTTCGACGAATTCTGGCATTGACTGCGCTAATGGCCTGGTTTGTTGGAATAGGCCGCGGTTGGCCGGATCTCTCACGGTCGTCAACTGACATGGTTTCATTGTACCTTTTGATGGTACGATACACAAACATTTGGCTAATCCCTAGCTTTTTCAATGTATCAAAAATGTCGGCTGTGACCCACTCCATTTTCAAAACAAATAATTTCTAAACAAGAAACACGCAAAAATGGCCGGAAAGAACTTTTTTTTATCGTAGAAACTATTGTTCGAAATTCAAATGTTTTTTTAATGTAGTATGTAAACAGCCAGTTACAGAATTTATGTCTAGACTGTAATATGTAAATATATCTCTGTAAAATTTCGACTAAATTCATTAAGTACGCATAAACGTGTGAAAAAGTAACAAACATTCTTACAAAGTTTCGCATTTAATTAGTATAAATTAGTAGAATTAGAGGACTAATCACGTAGCAAACATTTCGTGATCGCCTTTTTAACCCCGGAAGGAAAACGAGAAGATTTATAAGTTTGACGTGTCTCTGTGTGTATGTGTGTTTATCTGTGGCATTATAACTTTTAAACGGATGGACCGATTTCTATGCCGTTTTGTTTAAAAGCTGATTTGTTTATTACGTTTTACGTGTCATGTTGTATGTCCGCGATGGACTCTTAAACTATTTAACCGATTTCAATCAAATTTGCTCACTGTGTGCAGTTTGATCCAACTTGAAAGACAAGATAGCTTACATCTCAATTTATGATAAAAAAATACTATACTAATATAGGTTTTGACGGGGCGCTTTATTTTTTTTTAATTTTAATATTATAGTATTATTTAAGTCGGTTAAAACAAAGTTATGAGTATATATTTGTATATATTATCAACGGTTTTCAGGTCATAATTCGCTCTGGAGTAGTGATTGGACGTGATGGAGGGATGATCAAAAATATGATCTTACCTTTTTTCTTTGGGCTCGGAGGTCCTATTGCTTCAGGAAAACAATATTTACCTTGGATCCATGTAAACGATCTCACCCGTTTAATACAATTTTCCATTGAAAATGACAAAGTTAACGGAGTTTTGAATGGAGTAGCGCCACAAGTTATTACAAATGCAGACTTCACAAAAGTGAGTGGGTTATTATCGTCATTAATTAATAATAAGGTACTTGCGCCTGGGCTTGGGCTATTTTTTTATAGAAGAGAAGTCAAACGAGCAAGTGGGTCACCTGATGGAAAGTGATCACCTCCGCCCACGGACATCCGCAACACCAAGAGTATCACAGATGCACTGCCAACCTTTAAGGAATGAGTACGCTCTTTTTTTGAAGGTTCCTAAGTCATAATCGTTTGGGAATACCTACCGCCCTCGGTGCAACTAGCGCCTAACAGAGTCCAGTTCTTAAGCGCAACATACTAAGCACTAGGTACCTACGGAACATAGTAGTAGTAGTAATTTTAACTCTTTCAAACTTTAAAACATACAAATCATTGAAAATGGGCCATCTTAAGATCTGGGCTATTTTAGGCGCAAGTACCTTAGATACATTTCCGTGGACTAGTTATACAAATTGAATCTATCCTTAAATTAAGCAAATTATATGTTATGAATATTTGTCAACGATTCTAGTGCATACATAAACTCAGATATCTAAAGACACATCACACAAACGCCAGCTCATGTCTTAAATCGAACACGAACACATATAGATTCATCGTTTCTCTGTCCGTCCGTATGTCACAGCCACATTTTACCGATACGACAATAACTATACCTTTGAAACTTGGTAAGTAGATGTAAACAACATTTCGTAACCGCACAACTGCACAAGATTATCACAAAAATAGAAACAAAACAAATTTTGATAGTTTTCCATACTTACATCTAAAACTATTTTTTTTTTGCTTTAAACCCATAGTATGTTTATGAATAGGTCTTCAGAAATGATATTGAGGTTTCTAATATATTTTTTTTCTAAACTGAATTGTTTGCGCTAGAAACACTTCAATAGTCTCTGTAGCTTCTAAAGTAAGAGATTGATAAAACAAAAAACGAAATCTAGTTAGTAGTTTTTTTTTAATACGTCATAAACTGTAAACCGCGACCAATGTATACGAACTAAAATAGCTTTTATATTTAAGACTGTTGTAAAATATTAAAGACATTTTTCGAGATGTCCTAATTTGTAAAAACATTTTTTTCTAGTCATTTGCGAAGGCGTTATGGCGTCCAGCGTTCTTCCCGGTTCCTGAATTTATATTAAACTTCTTGTTACACGAAGAAAGAGCAATGATGCTAACGAAAGGACAGCACGTCACACCAAAACGAGTGTTGGAGTACGGGTTCGAATACAAATATAATAATATTGATGACGCTTGTAAGGAATGTGCTCATTTATTTTAGGAAAATTGGAGATACTTAGGGTGTGTGTACACGACCTTTTTTACAAACTCGTATATAGTTAGTAATTATTATTTATGAATTTAAAACGTGTCGTATATTATGACATTACTAGAAGTTAGCGCAGCCTGCACTTGACTCCTTAACGGTCAGTCAATGATGCCTATTTTTTGTACATTTAAATCGAGTTCTTCGTGGCTTTCTGGTCTACTTAAGGGAATTAGTCAACTTATGTACCAGGCATCTTAAAATAATCTTAATATTATAAATAAATTACGCTTCACGTTGTTTGCTCACGCTAAATTAAATTACTTAACCGATTATAATAAAATTTGCACGCTGTGTGCAGTTTATCCTACTTGGAAGGATAGTTTAAAAAAAGGATAACTTTAAATCCTAATTTATCGTGGGTGAATCGCGTTTAACTGCCATTAGATTATATTTGCTACTAATACACTTAGATATGTAATGTGTAGATACTACCCTAAATCTTTGAGTTTGGATGTTAACTGATAAAATTACGAAAAAAACTTAACATCTTAGCTTCAGATTGCAAACAGCTTGTGTTTGTTTCCCTTATTGAAAACCAGCATTAAAAATTAAAGTGAATTTTCTATAAAAAAAGAACGCCAAGAGCCCTAGATTGTTGCATTATGGTTTTAAGTTATAATATGTTCTACTAATACGTAAAGTGTATACAGGGTTATCGAACAAAAAGCAGTAAAGCTCTTAAGTTTCGCTTTTTGTCTTTTCTTTTACTTTTTACTGTTTTGTCAAACGTTAAATATACTTTTTTTAAAAGTATAATTTTTCGTGTCATGTGCAGTGCCGATTATACTTCTGCATGTAGAAACTGATATTGTATTAATGGCTGTACCTAACGAAATGAAAATAGTTAATTGTTAGAATATGTGTGTTACGAAATTGTCACAAAACACATTCGTTGCAACTTATTCTGTCACAAGTATGTAAATATTTATCAAGGGTTTTTTACCTTATAATAAAAAAAATATAATGTGATTAAGTTTACCCATGTAGTCAGCAGACGGCGAAACAACAACGTTACATTTTAAATGCAGAAAACTCATAGATACGTTTTCGTTATCAATTTTGTGAGCGACGCAAGATTTTTTTAATAACCCTGTACAGCGCTTATGCAGTAATTTAATATAAACAATAATATGTATAAATGATTGTTGAATATTGTTAAAGTTGAAATGTTAAAATAAAACAAAATATTCGTAAAACTTCTTTTATTTACAACTTAATTATACTCTTAACTATAACTCATTTTAGGCTGCATTGAAACGAGCGTTTCACACTGATGCCGCGTTTACATGCTCTCATTTTTAAAGGAACTTTTGAAGACTTGTTACGTCTTTTATTATAATGTTAAACTATGCCTAATAAATTTCAACAAAAAATTGCATGTCACGCTTTACGCTCGTGTGGTCACAGCCTTAACATTTTAAAAATAAAATGCTTTTAAAGAATATAAAGTCATGAAATAATATTTAAATTAATTAAATAAAAAATAAGTATTCGAATTAAAATAAATGTTTAAAGGTTTTAGATAATCTGGTCTAAAAGATGTTCAAAATATTGCAAGTATATGTACCTTCATTTGAAAAATGCAGAGACGTTTCGTTAATTGTTTACACAAATTCGTATTTTTTTAAATACATAGAATTATAATTGAGATATCATTTGCTCTAGAAACTAAGTACCTACCGGAACTATTACTTTCCTTCGATGTCGTACACTTACTTTTTAAAAGTAGTCATTATTGACGCAAACGTCTTTTCGTTTTTTTATTACGATACATAAGCTAACTTACAATGGCCAAATAATAGCAAACATAACGTGATATTTTAATAATCATTCCTAACGTTTATTAAGTATTACATGAAAGTTATTACACAAAGGTATAAAAAGTAAAAACATGCAATTTCTCATGTAAGTAATATATAAAATTGGGCTTGGGGATTTGTTGGCATTAAAGAGGGTCAACATTTGACTAAAATGTCTCTTTAGTAAACTTTTGTGTGAGAGCTGATAATCGCATTTTTATTACCTTATCATTAAATTATAAGATCAAAATGGATCTAAATTCGTATATGAACGCTTCAGAAAGTTTTGTTAAATTTTAAGTTTGCAAAGTTTTACAATCTACGTCTTTGGATTTGTTATTGGTGAAGATATCATAGTTCCACTTTCTTTGATACAAAAATTAACTATGAAATTTATATCCTTTCAACTAAAAGACAGATTTTTTGCGAGGTTTAGAATCATTTAATAATAATAGATAATGATTATAATTCTGCTGAGCACAAATTAAACTTATTTTAGATATTAAATGTTATCTTTTCCGAATTAAACATATACAAAAGAGATGGAACATTTCAGTCGTGTCAAAATTAGTCCGGAAATCGTTTAAACCTCTGTAGAAATGTAGTGTATAAACTAATCTGACAGCATTAAACGCGTTTTGTCTCTTTCTAATACTTTCGTTGAGAGAAGATAGCGATGATATAAAATTAGTTTAGTAAGCGCGCTGCAGAATGTTCACCATTTTTATAATTTATTTATATTACACTACTTTCGCGAACTTTTGTACAAGCGTCGAAACGTATTTGCGGAGTATATCCTGACGCATGCGGCCAACGTCCAGCACCTCTTCGTGGTTGGCTTCCCCGTCATTGTCGTAGCATGTCACACATTCATTTGTCACTAGTGACAGACCGAACACGTTCATGTCACAATGTCTCGCAGTTATAACCTGGAATATTTATAAATGTAATAAATACGTGACTTAAGGCATTTCATTTTTCTTAAGACGGCCCAATTTCAATATTTTATTACTGCCATGTTGCGTAGGTAGCAATTTAAACTCTTTCAAACTTTAAAAAATACAAAGTATTGAAAATGGTCCATCTTAAGGACTGGTCTATCTTAGGCGCAAGTACTTTATATGTATATGTTCGACAGCAGTGTCCTGTCAGTGGTCAGTTGGCTGCCATGCTTAAATAGGTGTTTTTCATGGGATGCGTAAGACACAACCGTGGCCTGTAGTCACTATAGATGTTAAGGGTTCGTCGCTGACTTGCAGCCAAGATTTCAGGACTAATGGGCAAGTCTAAGGTTACCCTACCCTCCGAATCGCTACATGACACTCTTATTATGGCGGTATAAAAGGATAAGGCTGTGGATGCCTAATAAACCGGGTAAGTTGTGATACCCGCTCAACCGATTCGGCCATATTGTGGCTGCACCCTCAACCGACACGATCTTATTTTGCCTCCGTCTGCCACGCTCCATTCTTAATTCAAGTTTGTTCAAGTAAACTTCGTGTATACAATTTTTTTTAGTCTGTAGCAGAATAAACAACCCGTCATATAAAAAATTTTGGAATGTGTTAACATTGTAAAAAAAAATTTCGGAACGAGTTGAGTTGGCATGACGGGGTCTTTATTATTGTATCTAGTCGTATTCGAATTTAGAACGCTAGCATGATCACGATGAGACAGAGTCGGTCTGTAATCAGAGAGGCCTCCACACCTTCAATGCGAATAGACTGAGACACACCCAAAATGAACTCGTGTTTGCCAAAGAATGGAACTTTTCTAGACCGACTTTTTTAGATAACAAAAAAGTATCAAAAGGATAAACAGTGGAACGTTCTCCGTATGGTATTTACATAGTACCTACTTTCTCTTTTTTTCTTATAACGTTTTTTTACTATAGTAGAATTTTATCAGCTATTGATGAAATACTACTGAAATGACACAAGTCGCCTAGTTACCTACTAACACTACTAGGTGATATATTAATATTATTAGGTCTTAGAGGTGTAGAGTCTCGCAATGACTCATCCGGATTGGTGCTACCGCCTTACATATTCCTGCTGCCATAACGTCAGTGCTTGCCATTGACGTGGTCCGGTTCGGAGGATAAGGTAGCTGGTAAGCTTACTTTTGCTCGAAATCTAACGTCCCGGTCTCTGGTTGGCAACGCACCGTTACCACCTTTGGTATCTCTAGGCGGTGTGAATTTGTTACCATCAGAATATCCGTATCCTTGTTTGCCTTCCAATAATATCATAAAAATAAAATAAACATTTATTAATTTATTTGATTTAAATGATAATTTACTAGTTGTTATACGTTTTAAAACTCCATTTTAGTAGATTATTGTCTGTTTTATCACTTCAGTATTATGACTGCTTCCTTAATGACAATATAGGCATTTAGTATTTACCTCATGGACAGTCGACATGCCGACAGCATCCACACCTAGTAACTTCAACATTTTGAGTTCAGCAACTGTTTCGAAGTTGGGCCCTCCAAGGCATGTATAGACACCCTCCCGGACGATATTATGGATATTTAGTTCTTCTGCCACCTGAAAATAAGTGAAGATCATAAAACTTTATCGAATAAGGTTAATTTAAAGATTTTTAACCGAATCCAGAAAGTGAAGGTGCTCAATTGGACTGATTTTTGTATGTTTGTTGTGTGATTATCTACTTGACCAATAGTAGCTCGATTTTGATGAATCTTTTTTAGAAAAATAGCTAATTCCGAGATGATCCCATATTAATTTTATCATAATCCGACCCGTGGTTTTTGAGTTTGGCCAAAATTTATAAATTGTTGAGTACTAGCCGACCCTGCGAACTTTGTACCGCTTTCAATTGACCATAACTTCTTTGTCTTTTAACCGATATTGACAAAACTTAATTTTGACTCCTTACTATATGTAATCCAAACCACCTGTGAATACCGCGTTTAAATTCGTTTAGTAGTTAAGAAGTTATAACGTACCAGACAGACAGAAAAAAAAATTAATTTTATGAAAAATATTTAATCTCAGAAAAATATTTATTGATAACAACACTAATAATCGTTAACTATTGTTCGAAAAAAGAGCTATTAAATCACGACGTAATAATGATTTAAAGTTGGTTTTTGGCATTACTGCGCTTAAAAAGCGTCTTATGTGTTCTATAGAGCCTTATATGTGGCAATCAAAAACGCATTTTGACTTTGAATAGCGTGAAAAAAGTTTTTAAAATTCTTGAAAAGTTGAAAAAGTGTGAATGTGCATAACGACCAAATCCTCTCGAGTATTATCTAAGGGCACAGACTAGTAAGACAACTACATCACCGTTAAAACCGGTGTGTTTAAATGAAAAGAGTAATGAATGTGGAGGATAATTGAGTCTCCGTATTCTGCCTACTTCGCTAGGGACTTGTCGTAAAATTATTGTAATACTTTACATAGATTCCACTCTCTCTCTAGACTCTAGACAAAATTGTATGATATTCCTAGATATAGAAAATTTCTACGAAGCGTAGAAAAAAAAAGAAGCGATATTTTCATTGTAGAAATCCAGTGACCTTAGCCACTTCCTTTCTGAATAAACTCCAGTGTTCCATACGTTGTGTCATATTTTGTTATCGAAACCATCGAGACATCTTTTATTACGCTAATAAGAGTTGTAACGTCGTCATTAGTAACCTTAGATAACCTTCCGTTTAAGAGTTATTTAAGGCCCCATACTTAGTCAGCCAGAAGAGCCAATCCCCCGTTTCATGATTACTGTGAAATATTGCGCTCTAAAGTAAATGTCTAAAGCGACAAATCACGATTTTTGACACTATAAAAGCAATTTGAAAAAAGTATAAAAACTGAAACACTTATCTTTTAGGTATAGTACTTATCTATGTTTATGTTAAATCTGTTGTCGATATTTTCATAATTGAAGTAGACAGTTGGGTTTTGCTTTCAAAAAGGGTTAACTTTTTGATTTTTTTCTATCGAGCGAAGTGAAATGACTCGTGTTTTGGAAACACTATTCTTATAAAGAATTTAATGTTAATCTTGTGTATTTTTGTCACCAAGATCCATGATCGATTTGTTGACAATTAGACATAATGTGTATGTTTTTTTTGGCCTGTTCAAGAGAAAGTAGAGTCAGTTTTTTGTCAACTATTGAATTTCATGTAACGTTACATATTTAGTAAAATTAGTGGTCACTTTTGTTGTAAATTTGTCGAATTTCGTTTATTTATAGTACACATTTGAAGTATTTTCTAGATCCTGCTAAATCTAACACGACTAGTTTGGGTAAGGATGTTACTGATTTACATGCGACCCTGACAATTGACTAAAATGACACTTCTTTGAATCACTCAAAACCAGTTTAACGACATGGGGTGATAACTAATTTCTAAATTCAAATGACCTAATTGACAAATGGCAGATTCCTACGCCTATATCAGTAATTAAAAAAAATTAAAATACCTCCTTTGCGATACATCTGTACTTGTAGTTATATGCCTTGTTCATTGGTGGAAACCGTGGGCCGAATCGTTCATCGTTGGGTCCGTGCAATGGGTTATTACCAGCGAAACCCATCATGTTTATGTGATCCTTAACTATCATGAGATCTCCAATTTTGTAACTCGGATTTAAACCGCCTGCAGCATTTGTTGCTATTAAGATTTTCACGCCAAGCAACTTCATCACTCGTACTGGCAGGCAACACTGAAAAGTAAAAATAAATGTTACTGGCTGGAGAAAAAAACAGACACCGTGGTTGCCGTTTTAACGTGTCAAAGTATGATGGCGGCAAGAATAAGTAGGTTTCTCCGTGTTTGTCCGGTTTCCTTTGCAAAATAGACCATCTGCCTTCCTGCCAGGCAGCTCGTAAAAGGCGAGCATAGGCTTACTGTCACTAACACCGTGACATCCTGCTAAGTGGTAAAGTTTCGCAGCGACTCGCCCATATGGGTACAACCGCCCTACCTATTCTTGACACCATAACGTCCAATGTTTATCGTTGACGTGTTCCGGTTCGGAGGGTAAGTTAGCCGGTAAACCTACTTTTGCTCGAAGCCTAACATAACGGTCTCAGTTTGGCAACTCACCATTACCACCTTTGGTGTCTCTAGGCGGCGTGAACTTCTAACCATCAGGAAATCCGTCTGCTTGTTTGCCTTCCATTATCATAAAAAAAGATAAAACCCCTACCCTGGCAAGTTTCTGCACAAGTGGTTTTGCTGCTAATGATCCATTCAACCTATGCTTGCCTCGTACAAACTTCTAGACACGAAGACATGTTCTATATAGAGAACCCGGATCATTATTGGGAAGAAAACAACTATTTAATTATAGATAAAGACATTATTGTGTTATGATTGTATTATCGTAATACGTATACACACACATGAGTGGAAGGTTTTGCTGATAAACCCGCCGCTGGGGGGTCGCGCTATTTGTTCCCACAATCAATACAACTCAATTTACGCTTTGCATCAGCTATGTTTTTTCTAGATGTTTCTTTAGGAGTCGCCTCTGTGATCTAGATCACAGTTGGCTTTGACATGAGGTCTCGGGTTCGATAATATGTTTCTTTCAAATTGTAATATAGATAACGCTATCCTTGAGTATTATCCTGATTGACGATAGGAGCAATAGAAACGAATCAAGTCCTGTCAAAAGTAGAAATTTGTATAGCTTTTGCCCGCGGCATTGCCTACGTGGTTAATGGTCCCACAGGAAGATTTTTTCGGGATTAAATCCACTTGTTAATGGTAATGTTAATCCACTTTACCCTCTATTTTAGTGCCAGTGTCATGAAAATCGGTTCAGCAGTTTTTGCGTAAAGAAGGAACAAACATACAAACTTTCGCATTTATGATATTATTAGGATTAGGATTTATAAAAGCGTAGTCTTATTTTATTGATTCTTTTTGTTTTGTTGTGTCTGCGTTACAGGTTGTCCCGGGTTTTTATAAGCCACAAGTTATTAGTTTGAAAATTACAACACTCTACGGCAGGGGTGGGCAAATTCTTTTGACCGCGGACCGGTAGGTTAAAAAAATCTAGTGGCGGGCCAGTAAATTATAATTAATCTTGAGGCGGGCCGGTTTATTAAAACACCTAAAAATAGCAGTAAATATTACAATTATAAAACGTTGTAAAGATAACGTAAGGCATTATTTTTGTTTTACAATCATTTATTAAATTAAAATCTATTTATGAAGTCTTAACATATGAAATACGAAATGAAGTATCGATTCAAGTCTTTTAACATTTCGATCATTAATTTTTTTTAAAGGTTCATATTTTTTCTAAAAAAAACTCGGCGGGTCGGATTAAAACCTCTCAAGGGCCGGATCCGGCCCGTGGGCCGTAATTTGCCCACCCCTGCTCTAAGGTGACCAAGAAACTTGAAACGCGGAATAAAGAGTAACATTTAAACGCACAGGTCACCTTTTTTGGACATTATAAATTCCAACCCTACTAATGCTATGAATGTGAATGTTTGTGTGTTTACTTCGATTGATATCGATTTACTAATTTAAATTGGGTTTGCGTTCATAGACCGTCGCGCACGAAGTCACGAGTAAAGCAAGTTATTCAATAAACCATTATCGACATGATGGTCTTATCGACTAGGTACATTAAAAGTGGATATGTGAAGAAGTCAATTAGGGTTGTGGTAGACCCACACTTGCAGATCAAAGCTTGAAACGTATATACCTATGCTTAATGCAAAAAAAATATTAAATTAACGTCGACCAGATGTTAGCTCTTTCGTCGGTCAGCGCGGTTCTGATACATTACGCTCTAAGAAGCACCTCGCTAATCAAAAATAAGCCTCAGGTATGTACGTTATGAAGAAGTTTCAGTAATTCCTGACGCACACCCTTCGTTAAGATTTGGCTCGACCCACACCCCTATCTTCGAATCTCATCTTGCTCTCTTATTGTAAAAGGTATAGTTTTAGCTCGATCTATTGTGAAAAAAGTAGGTATATATTGTAAAATATAGTATCTATTAGAGAAAATAATTACTATAACGATTTATACATCGTGTATTTGATAGTATATTAGCGAATAACGCATTTTTATGGCCCTTTTAATCTGTTTCTTCCGGAAAATAATACATGATATTTGCCGAGACTTCAACTCTCCCCAAAGTAAGAATAGATGAGATTTAGCTCAACCCCCTCCATCTTCTCCTACCTCATTTTAAACTAAAGAGTTTATTAAACACCATAATAAATGGTTTATTTACATTCCCACAAATATTTCGGTTTAGTTTCATAATTGCATAAATATTTCGGTTGATTTACATTTCTGCATAAATACTTATTTCGGTTTAGTTACATTCCTGCATAAATATTTCGGTTTAGTTACATTCAGTTAGTTACAATTTCATAAACATCTGTTTGTAGTTACATTCATTAATTAATATTTCTGTCACATTTAAACGTGGAATGAGATATCGACAGCAAAAAAAGCATTATCTCGTTTGAAAATCAAAACAGATATCGACACTCGCATTTACAGCTAAACTGAGGTATTTTTTCTATCGGTTAGATAAATTACTTAAGTTGCGGATACAAGATAGGAATATGGAAATTTTAGGACTATCTTGAAATAGTTATGAGATAATAATCGAGGAATTTGCAACAACTGGTGTTATCAATAAACATAGACATATCTGATATTATAGATAGATAGTATTAGTTAGATAGTACTATTAGGTATTTGTTACTAAGACGCGTTGTCAACAATATAAACACAATCACATGTCAGCTTGGCTAGTCACCACCTATGGCACCTCCCGAGAAATTAATCTCTGTGTCTGTCCACACAAGGCTAGTCTTCTGTATTTTCAAATTCAAATCGGCCCATTTGTTCGAAAGTTATGATGCCACAAACAGAGACACATGCTCGTCAAACTTATAACACCCTCATTTTCCGCCGAGGGCTAATAACGTTTGATTCATGTAAAAAGAATGTCACTAGAGAAAATGTTATTGAAGAAGATTGGTGCATGTAACAAGTATTATAAATAAAGAGGTAGTTATATAAAAAACGCGAAGGCGTGGGAGGGAAGGAGCTTTTCCGGGAATACCCTTTAAATATCACATGACATTTTGCTACGAGTAACTCCTCACTGTGATTGTAGAGGTTATATGACAGAAGACGCATGGCCGTATCACAAATAATTGCCATTTATAAGATTTTACTTTTAAAAAAGGCACTAGAAATATTATTTATGCGCAGGAAAATATATTTGTATCAAGGGTAGGTAATAATTATTAATCATATTCCTATTGTTTTCCCTCTTAAATACGTTTAACAAAAGAATAATAGTTAATTGTGTCAAGGGCTGCTAGTTCTAATAAGTTTAAGCAATTTTTTGAATATACTAAATAGTATAATTTGCTGAATTATTCCACTATGTCGATTGGTCAAACTAGGTCACTAGGTATTAGTTTTACAAGAACACGTCTAGATTGTATCAGCAACAGTGCTCACTTCTATTGGTTGGAGTGTTCCGTAAGTAAGGAAAGGGAACATACCTACAAATCTTTGTACATATTTTCAACGGAATTTTCACATTTTTAGTATCTATATGTACTATTATATAAATTATGCGCTAAGGCTTTACACTTTTTACTCTTTTTACACTTTATTTTTAAATTGACTGACCTAATCTAAATATAAGCGAAATGAATGAATATGAATATGTATGAATTAACAGCTGTATATATAGATATCTTTAAAATACATTTGGATTTCCGAAGCCTGACTAATATAGCCGAAGCGCATAGTTTAAATAGTACTACTTACATACTCGTGTTTTACAATAAAGACACGCAGTAGCTTGTCAAGCCAAGTTCGAAGAAAATTATTGGTGACGTTGCGCAATGTAATATAATATTATGAAATATTACCTTCCAAAGAGGATAGCCTTCATAATAATGGAATCGACCTTGCATAGCCACCACCGGCACTTCCCCGAGCAAACCGAACACAAGTCTACCGTGGTGACCCTCGACTGTGCTCACGGGAAAGTTGGGTATTTCTTCATATGGTATACTGTCAGCGTCTTGAATACTCTCAGCTAGGGAACCTGTAAATAAAATTTAAGAGTTGTACGAAGCAGCGTCTACGTAATCAGGAGTAGGTATTTAGCCTTCAAAAAGTTGTGCTCGGACTAGAAAATCGTTCAAGTGCAAATCGGAGTATGAATTGGCTCATGATCGATGCAATCCATTACTACAGATATGTTTTAAACTTGAATTACAGAGTGCTGTGCAGTAACTTGGCCGGATATGGAATTCACTGCCTTACCTATTCCCGCCTCTATAATGACAGTGTCAATATTCTTAACTGGGCCATAGGGTTTTTTTATGTTATTGAAATGCAAACCAGCAGACGGATTTCCTAATGGTAAGAAATTCACGCCGCTTAGAGACAACAAAGGTAGTAGGTAATGGTACGTTGCCAACCTTAAAGTCGAGATGTTAGGCCTCGAGCAAAAGTAAGTAAGTTAGCCGAAAAGTGTTAGTTACACATTAGGGTTTTTTTGAATGACTATAAATGTGTTGCCGACCTCGCGGATTTTGCAACTTCACCGGGTTTTGACACATTAGGCTTGACACCTTGGCCATAGGACAGCGACGAACTTATTATATATATGGTATCTAAAGGCTACTGTTCTCTCGTATTATCGTGAGTGTCATGTGCTTGTTCGCTGTCTTATCAGTCTTAACATTGCAATTTTTACTAACGTCCGATATAAATAACCCGTCTAAGATAATACCCGTCGTACTATTATAGACCAGTTGCCAGGTAACGGCTGTTATTTTTCAATAATTATTGATAGCAATAAAACTCTAGATAGCCTATCTTTATCTGTAAACAGGTTATTAAAATTGGTCGTTAGTGTGGGTAAAAAGTCAACATTGATTAATAAATTTTAAGCACAGTCACTGCAAAATTGGACTCTAATTTGATTAATTTGTCAAATAATTGGCGCAAAACATAAATGTGCCTAACGCAAAGTTCATTATCTAGTCTGACGCGGGTACAATCGAGTGCAACAATCGAATATGGACTTTTCGCCAGTTCAAAAATATGTATTTTGGTATGTTTGTTGTTATAGTTTAGTATATTAATTATTTAACCTTTATATTGTGTCATAAACAAGGCAATTAAGCATATTATGCAATAAAGTAAGAAAATCATTTAATATGCTAAAGTAAGTAAGTAAGTATCTTCACGCCCATATCGTGGAAGAAGTAGGCAGATACACAACCAGGGCACCCACGACTCGCCGAAGACACTAAGTCCCACAATGTAATAGGTGGCAAGCTTATCGGCAACCGGACACATGTCCAATCCCGTGCAACATTTTTTTTAAATTAGAAAGTTGGAGAAACAAAATGGGTTTGTTTTTGTTACCCGGTCCGGGACCTCATGCAGTCAAGTCCAACAACTGAACTGCTAGACTGCAAAAGCGATCATATCCTACTAAATATTAATCCATGTTTTTGATACGTCTAAATGTCTTTGTCGCAATATCATTTTTTTTATAAAATATACATAGTTTAAAATTCGAAATTTATAACAATATACAAAAGTTTTGCGCATTTGTACCCAATCAAAAAATAGAAAGAAAGACCTCGTCGATACCTTGAAATGAATTCTGCGCAACAAAATGTTACCTATTTTCGAGGCGCATTTAAGTTTAGCATGAACTCTACATAAGTTTTAAGTCATAGGTTATACACAAAAAACTGTATTATTAATTAATATCACTTAATTCAAAAAATCACACACACACAATCACTAATGTCACACAAACAAGTAAACACTCAAATAATATCACGCTCATGATCGAATGTATATGGACCACCACCTTTATTCATACCTACCTTATGAAAAATTAAGATCATCGAAATCTTTTAACAATTAATCACGTGATTGCGTAATAAATGATCAGAAAAGTATATAATAATTTGTATATTTATATACACAGACGAATTGACAATGTTCTTCTTTTAGAATATATTAAAAATAAAGTAGTCATTACGGGTGTTTAAAAGTCCGTCTCAAGAAAGGATTAAGGCAAGCAATCCCAAGTTGCTTGGTAGTTTGTAATTCGTTTGTAACTTCGTGAGAATAATAGTTCTGCGGTTAGTAACTATTATATTTTAAAAGAGCTACCTATTTATCTATGCTAGTGGTCGCCCGTTGGTAGAAATTCGACCATAACAAATTTTAATATCTTGTTGATAAGAACGCCATCTTCATTTCTCAAGACCAACTACTTTGTTTCCAAACTTTATTGTGCGCCATCTGTGATCTTTTATCGTTATCATCAATATATTTTTTGTGTATGTGAAATGTATGGTAATGTGGGTGATATTTTATTTATTGACTCAATGAACTTTATAAGCATTATTATTGAAAAATATTAGCGTTCTGCACTTCTCCTACACATAAACTATAAGTGTGCCACATTTTATGCTCCTGCGTCGGCGCAATTTTCGTAAAAAGGGGTCCAAAGTTTTGGCATCACGTATTAATATATACTTAGATAACATGTTGTATATTTTTTGAATATACCACGAATTTATAGAATATCATCAAAATATTGCAAAGCCATGAAAACTTGTGGGATAGAATCAAATGCGCCAGAAATTATGATGAAATATACACAAAATTTTAGTGTAAGTGTTACCTAATATAAAATAGGAACATCATCCTGAGTAACAACACTGACTATTAAAAAAAACAATATGTCGGCAACATAGTCACAAAATATACTTGTTTGTATTATATTTGATATAACTATTGCCATTATAAGAATGTTTTACACAATATATAGTACAAAAACGTATAAAATACTACGTAGAAATCCTTTGGAGGCCTTATCATGCAAATTTTAATAACAAATGAATTACCTATATGCATTATTATAATTGAATTCTTTGCAGTCACGTTTCTGTTGTTTAATAATTAGCTTTGTTACGTGTAAATCTTCTGTTGTAGCAAAAACAACATAAAAAGATCACACACTTGTTCAACATTTTGATAAACATTGTGTTTATCAAAATATTACTTGAAAATGAACTTTGTCCATTCAAGGGTTAAGGTTTTATTGTTATTACAAATATTGTTTATAAAATTATAAGAAATCCATTTTAATTGCAAATTGAAACGTTTTATTATGTACAAATTATATGGTTAGGTAAAACTTGTTTAATTTTCGATTTTTTTTGGCGTTGAATTGAAAAAAAATGTTAGTCACCTACTAAACTTTATTTCAATTAAAGTTTAAAAGATATTTACAATTGATCAATCATCTCAAACAATTTTAAAGCTCTTTAAATACTTATTATTTAGATCGATTTTGTCATTTGGTATTAAATAACTCCAATTATTTTTTTTTCTTGGAAAAAAATATTCGAATACACCAAGAACCTCAACAAAATAAAATTTGACTCAAATCCCTAACTCCCTTAAAATTTCCACGTATTTAATATGACCTCCCCCCTGAGTTTTGACTAAATCCTTTGGTATGAGTCCGTTTGCTTCCAGTATATCAAATTGACCTGTCTAATGACACTTTCAGTTCAGTGTTTCAGTGTATTTAAAGTTTATCTTAATCTAGTTCTAATTACAAGAAACCTATTAAATCCCAGGGGCGGATTCAATCGCCAAACTAGGGGGGTCACATAACTAAGGTTCATTTGGGACAAACCAATCTTGGTGATGCCCTATAATTTCTTATTAATAGCAACTAACACACACACACACACACACACACAAGATAGCCATATAAACAGACACACACATCCATACACATACAGCCGCTAGACACATAACTTTATTTATTCTGTGTTAGAGGTTAAAAACAAATACATAAGCAGTAAATAAGTACCCTCATTCCAATACGAACCCATCCCAGAGCCGCAAATGATCCCAACTACAGGTCGTACTGATGTTCTTGATAAAAGAAAGTTTGCTGTCTCCACTAGCATTTCATATGAGTATCTGAAAAGAAAACATATTATAGTTAGCAAGAGGACAAAATATAACTAAGTAGTATAAATTAGACTAGGCAGAGAAGAGCAGAGCGTATTAAGTGCAAAGTGAAGAAAGTTTTGCGCGGTAGCTAGTTTTACATATTCTTAATTTATTGAACTCAATTTTAAAACTGAGTTGATGTGGTGCACAGAGAATTATTTGATTTTAAATTTTAGAGGAAAGGGAAGTGCTCATTTTCAATCAAAAAATCCCAACAGTATGTATATTGGTAAGTTAAAAAACGGTAACAATTGACTTTAAATATTTTCATAGAACACTTATAAATAGCCCTATAATACATACTACTTTTTTACAATACGTTTCCAGGGACGGATTTAGTATTCAAGCCAAGGTGCGTCAATCGTCATACACTCGATTTTTATAAAGGGCCCTACTCCAAATTTCAGACTAATCCAAACTAAGATTTCTGACCAAACTAATATCGCCTCTGTGGTCTAGCGGTTTAATTGTTGGACTTGACTGCATGAGGTTTTGGGTTTTCCAATTTTCTAATAAAAAAATAGTGCTCGGGATCAGATATGTGCCCGGTTGGCGATAGGCTTGCCACCTATCGCATTGTGAGACTTAGTGTCTCGGCTAGTCGTGGATGCCTTGGTTGTGCCTCTGCCTACATCTTCGAGGATATGGGCGTGAGAATACTTTTTTTAATAGCTGATAGTTACTGTTCGACCTAACTAGACTCCTGTCCAGGGGCAATCGTGACGATAATGACCATATTGGATCCGCCTATTACCGGTAGGCTAATAACTTGTTTGAATGTATGTGGAACAGTACAAGTGTTTTATAAAACGTTAACAATGATTAAGGCAAGGCAACAATTAATAGTGTAAATGTTTAGTTGAAGTCCATGGCAGGCTAGCTACAATACCTTATTATAGACTCAAGATTCCACGCAACTGGTTTTCCTACTCATAAACATATTAAGACATTTAATATTTAGCTCTGTTTTGATAATATATAGGATTCTATGGCCAAAGTTAAAAATACTAAATCATTCACTGTATTTACTAAGTGAAAAGAAAAAAGTGTTCCTTATAAAATAAAGTATCTTCACGCCCATGTCCCTGAAGGTTTAGGCAGAGGCACAACCAGGACACCCACGACTAGCCGGTGACACTAAGTCCCACAGTGTGGCAAGCCTATCGCCAACCGGGCACTTATCCAATCCCGAGCAACAGTTTTTTAATGAGAAAATTGGAAATACCAGATTTTTTTTGTTGCCCGACCCGGAAGTCCAATACTTGGACCGCTAGACCACAGATGCGATTAGTATTTATAAAGTTGTTTTTTTATTGATATTGGAAGGCAAACAAGCAGACGCATTCTTGGTGGTAGAAAATTCACGCCTCCTAGATCAGATCAGATCAGAATATTCTTTATTCACATGAACCATACAAGTGGTATTTGTGCGCGTCGACATTTTTTTAAACTACCACCGGATCGGAATCGCGGCCTCACACTAAGTAGATCCGGCGAAAGAAACTCAGCGGGCTTGTCTTTTTTCAATAATAATATTTACAATATAATCTAGCTTAAAAATACAAATTACAATCTGATTTTAACTTAAATAAAAGGTACAACAAATTACATTACAAATTGCAGTGGGAGATTGAAATCTCTATCCCCAAGCATGTTCATCTTCCAAATAATCTGCGACCGTATAATAAGCCTTTTTGACATAATTTTGCTTTGATACATTTTTTAAACTTATTAATAGGTAGATCTCTAATATCAATGGGCAGCTTATTGTAAAAACGTATACATTGACCGAAAAAGGATTTACTAATTTTATGAAGACGAGTTTTGTATACGGCTAGATTATTTTTATCTCTCGTATTTACATTGTGAACATCACATTTTTTTGTAAATTTTTTTGACATACATTAAATTCTCATAAATGTATTGAGAACTGCAGGTTAAAATATTTATTTCTTTGAATTTTTCACGCAGGGAATCCCTTACATTAAGATTATAAATAGCTCTAATGGCTCTTTTTTGTAATACAAATATAGTACTTATATCTGCAGAATTTCCCCAAAGAAGTATCCCGTAAGACATTAAACTATGAAAATAGCTAAAATACACTATTCGGGCCGTTTCAACATCTGTTAATGTTCTAATTTTTTTTACTGCAAATGCTGCTGAACTAAGCCTATTTGCCAGTTTCTCAATATGAGGGCCCCATTGTAATTTATTATCAATTGCGATGCCTAAAAAGACAGTAGAATCAACCAGATCCAGTTTAGATCCATTTAGTTGTACATTGGAATCTACTAGCCTAACATTGGGCATTGAAAATCTAATACATTTCGTCTTATTACCATTTAAAAGAAGATAGTTAACTGTGAACCAATGTACAACTTTGAATATCGCATTGTTCACTTCGTCATACTCACCTAATTGCCTTTTCACTTTAAATATAAGTGAAGTGTCATCCGCAACAAAACAATATCGTGGGCATCCTTTATATAATAAGGTAAGTCATTGATATATACAAGAAACAGAAATGGACCAAGAATAGAGCCCTGCGGTACGCCAATCGTAACCGCAGAACCCGAAGAAGTTTTACCATTTATTTTAACCCTTTGAACTCTATTGTTCAAGTATGAGATCATGACATCAAGAGCTTTGTTCTTAATTCCACCATTCCACCAATTAGAGACACCAAAGGTAGTAATGTCTAACGATGCTTTGCTAACCTAAAGCTAGGATGTTAGGCCTCGAGCAAAAGTAAATTTAAAGGCTACCTTATACTCTGAACCGAAACACGTCAACGACAAGCACTGACGTTATGGGATAAGGCTGTGGTACCAATCCGGGCGAGTCGCTGCGAAACGCTACCTACCTAGTCAGATGTAACGGTGTTGGTAACTGTAAGCCTATGCTCTCCTATTACGAGCTGCCTAGCAGGAAGGCAGATGGTCTATTCTACAACGAAGCCCGGACCCACACGGGAAATTCAATTAATTTTTAATTTAATTTAAGTGTAAGTCATTTGAGTCACGTTTTTTTTGTGCCGATATATTTTATTAGATGTACCTTAACTGAACACTGTCTTAAACTCTTAACACCTATTTCGAATAAACCTTAGATATAGATCCGATTCGCACTTGGCCATTTAATTAGTATAAATTCATAGAACAGAGCTTCCCAAAGTTTTTCATCTTATAGCCACTTCTAATTTTTTGATTTTTATGATTTCAGTGGACCCACTGTTGAAATCATATTTTAATTATTGCAAAATTAGCTGTTTCCCCTCGTGGTTACACAAGGGCTTTGCATCGGGATAAAAACAATCCTACGTATTAATTTAAGTTACTCTCTATTTGTGTGCCAAATGTCATGAAAATCGGTTTAGCAGTTTTTGCGTGAAGGAGTAACTAACAAGAAACATACAAACTTTCTTATATATAATGTTAATAGGATACGACGTCATTGGGTTGCAGCCAGTCGTGGAATTCTTAGAGGAAATTTTGTTGCACCGCTGGTATGGTAGCGATAAGGTCTGTATAATGTATACGTGACCGATAATGACAGCTAAAGAATAAAATTGATGTGGTCCGTGTGAACTCGGCTGTATATTTTTAATCTCCGATGGAAAAAGTGGAGTGTTACAAATTTTATTTGTATGTGTGTATCTGTCTATGGCATATTAACTTTTAAGCGATTTCGAATAGGATTTTTTGTTTATAAGGTGATCGAGATGGTAGCTACATGTAGGTTTCGTTAAGAGTCATAGAATATTTTTAATTTTAGTGCAATTAATCCAATTGCTCTCGAACACACGTCTGGTTGTGATACGTGTGAATGAAGCTTAATATATAAGTACATAATGATTTCCAATATTAACAAAGTCACTGATAAATCTAGCTCAACTAAAATATAGAAAATGTTTTTCTATTAATTCAAACAGAAAATTGAGCCCTTAATTTTTTTTTCGTATAAAACCGTGGCTTATATTTATTATTAGATATTTTATAGTAACTTTACTTTACCTCACATCTGTTACATAAATTATTTTGAAAACAATTGAAACCTAGGTAGATACCAACGAAGTTTATTAAAGGTAATTATTTAGAAGTGATTTTGTAACAGCTTAATTAAACCCGAAGCGCAGTGAAACTGCAAAAACCGACTCCAACTATTTCATTGGGTATAACGTCGCTGTTTCATACTTCTTTTTTTGAAAGATAGCATGTACTGCCGAACTGACCACATAAATATTGTCAACTTATAGTTTTTGATTTATACTTAATATTGCATACATTTTTATCTTATCTTGATGAAAACGAATCATCAAAATTAGTTGGCTGATGACAATAAAGATACAAAAAAAAATCATACAGTCGAATTAAGAACCTCCTCCTGTTTTGAAGTCGGTTAAAAATATAAATATCATTGGAAGTAGTAACAGCGCTAATCATACTAATATTATAAAGAGGAATACTTTGTTTGTTTGTTTGGTTGTAATTAATAGGCTCAAAAACTACTGGACCTATTTTAAAAATTCTTTCACCATTCGAAAGCTACATTATCCACGAGTGACATAGGCTTTGTTTCATCCAAATCAGTATAGTAGCAGCCAAGTTACGCAGGCGAAGCTGCGTAAAACTGCTAGTGAATAATAGAGCCATAATATGTAGATAGTTCGCTAATCATTCGGTGCTAATATCTATTGATAGACAATATCACTTCAGCGGTATATATACTTCCAGTAGTCTCTCCAATTAACCTTAGTTAAGTCGGAGTACACTTGCGAGCTGGCCTTGCTATTACTAGTCAGTAGTTATATTAATAGTGAAAATTATTGTGGTACTTTTTGTATCTTTATGAAAGGGCGTAGCTATGATTATGTACAGAGGGAGACAGACTAAAAATCCTACACTATATTCTAGAGCAGTGGTGGGCAAACTACGGCCCGCCGAAATGTTAAAAGACTGTTAAAATTCGAACAATTAAGATACTGAATCTGTACTTTACACATATATAATGCGTATTTCATATATGCGTACTTCATAACCCTTTTTTTAAGAAAAGATTGTAAAAATAAAGAAAATGCCTAATATTATTTGAAGACAACGTTCCATAATCGTTATATTTACAGCTCTTTTTAGGTGTTTTTTTATTAACCGGCCCGCCTAAGATTTATTTTAATTTACTGGCCCGCCACTGCATTTTTTTTAATTTATCGGCCCGCGGTCAAAAAAGTTTGCCTACCCCTGTTCTAGAGATATATAATGTCTGGTAAAGATCGCTGTATCTGGCGGTAAGACCGCCGTTTGTGTACTAAAAACTACATGTATATGCTGTTGTTAATACTTAATTGTACTTGCTTAGTTGTAAGTTATAGTGTAATCAGGCAGACTGGTAGAGGCCCAAGAGCACCGAATTGTTCCGGTAAGACTTCCGCTTTTCCTATTCCTGCTGCTACATCAGTGGTCGTAGATACGGGAGATAAGTTGTGGAATAAACCTTTATTTTGCAAACTATGCGGAATTAGCAAAACAAAGGCTTATTAAAAGGCTACGTATTTTATAATGGATTTCCGCAAAGTAGCGCCTGATTCTATAAACGGTAGACAGGGTTTAATTTATTTACATTTTTAAATAGAACTATTTTGTAATTAATATTCAATTATCGCCTCTGTGGTCTAGCGGTTCAGTTGTCGGACTTGACTGCGTGAGGTCCCGGGTCGGGCAACAAAAAGAAAATTGGGTTTTTTCCAATTTTCTAATAAACAAAAGTTTGCTCGGGATTTGAAATGTACCCGGTTGACGATAGGCTTGCCACCTATCACATTTTGGGACTTAATGTCTTCTGCTAGTCGTGGGTAGGTACCCTGCTTGCGCCTCTGCCTCCCCCTTCGGGGATATGGGCGTGATGGGTTAGGGGTTATGGGCGTATGGCGTGCGTACTTACTTACTTACTTTTTAATAATTAAACTTGTAACAAATATAAAAAAAATAATATATAGTTAGTATATATTTTTTTATAAATATTGCAATATATGCTTGACATCTTTTGGTTTGCAGCACTCTGTTTGGTAGCCGGTAAACTTCCTTTTGCTCAGGGCCTAAGATCCCTGCCTCAGATTGGCAACACACCATTTCCAACTTTAGCGTCTCTAGGCTTCGTGAATTTCTTATTACAGGAAATCTGTCTGCTTGTTTGCCTTCTATTTTTACAAAAAGATATATGCACATCATCATATGACCGCGAGCGGCTAGCGTCTACACGTCTAACTACACCGACTAACCGCGAGGCTCGGGTTCGATTCCCAACGGGGGCAGGCATTTGTGCGAAGATGTCTGCGTTTCCATGTCTGGGTGTTTATTAAATTTATTCTGGTATCTATTTAATTGTATCTATGTATTGGTATCGTTGACTAACACCCATAACACAAGAATATAATTTGCTTACTTTGGGGTTAGATGCAATTTGTGTAACATGTCCAGATATATTTATTTATTATTTATTATTATTTATCATATTGTGTAACAACTTGCAATCCTACTATAGTCTAGAAAAACATAATAGTGAAAGGTTATTTAAGTCCCCGAGGGATAGTCAGATAACGGCTTAGGTCAAATTCGTGAATTAAAATTTATGTATTCTGTAATTTTGCTCAGATTCATTACAAATTACATTTTTAAACAACGTTTTTAATTAAAATCAGACCTTGTTTTAAATTACTGTCTATTATGTTTGATTTTTCCACTGAACTGGATTTAAACTGGATATAGTTCAAACAAAAAAGAATGAAGAATATAATTAAGTCATATTTCGCATAAACTGACGTAGGACTCTGACGTAGGACTGACTGAGATAGAACTGACCTCTTTCTTGTGCACAATCTATACTTAATAAATGCGAAAATCTGTCTCTCTGTCTGTTTGTCTTATGACAAATCCGAGTTCAAGCAAATGCTAGTATTTGTTTTCAAAAATCAACCTCGATAAAAATTTGTATGAAAATCGTAACTAAACAAGTAAATAGCTAGTCCAAGCTGCAACTTCATCAGCGTAGAATAGGATTTCATAGAAAGTTTCATCCTAAATTATAACCCTCGATGGTTGATTTTTAAAAAGTATCCTTTGTTTGAACCCGGGTCTTTATATGCTTATCAAATATCATCAAATTCCGTCCAATTGTTTAACCGTAAAGCGTAGCAGACAGACAGATGGATACTTTCGCATTTAATATTAGTATGGATGTAAACCTAAGTATCTACTAATAGAGATAAATATTTTAAAGTTAATCAAGATGTTTAATAAAGACAAACATCAGTACAATCAATTCGAATGTAAAGGAATGTAAGAACTGAGGAAGATCGAGATTGGTAACGAGGTCAATGATACAAATCCATTCAAATATGTTTCCATTGCATTCAGCGTAGATCGTCCATTATAAATCGTGGGATGAATTCTTGTCAAATCAAAAAACGTTTTACGTGTATTACAATAAATTTATAAAGTATCCTTAATCGCCTCTATGGTCTAGTTGTCCCGTGTGAAACTTGATGTCATGATGTTCCAGGTTGTGCCCTAGGTCAAGCTACAAAAATAAAAATGTGTTTTTTTTAAATTTTCATATAAAACCACATTGTCCAGGAATGGCGTCAGATTGGTCACCTATCACATTAGTGACAGTCTTGGGATAGTCGTGGGGGCACGATATCGTGGGGTGTGAAGATATTTTTTTTTTAAATTATGATATTCCAACTGATATGTGATTTTTCTAGAAGCTATAAAACATTGAAGATATTCTAGAATAAATCATTGGTATAGATGAATGGACGCTTCCAGGCACAACTTTGTAATTATTGTTATTATTATTTATGTTTATTATTATACTATTAGTACTATAATTTCTATTACCGCTATTACGTTACCGGTAGGTAAATATAATTAGTGTATCTGTAATAAAATCATAACTACAAACTTTGGGGTAAGTTTTTATTTGTCCAGATAGGTATATTTGTTTTCGTTAGTGAAAATCTACTGAACTTATTTCAATTTTCAACTCTTAAGGTACAATTTTATTGCATAATAAAAGAGATAAAGAAAAAAAATACTCATCTGTTACATATTATGTTGGTATTATAGGGTTATCAAATAATATTTAGTACTAATATATTTTTTCAAATGTCGACTACATTAAGAAATAGGTACATACCTTTTTTGTTCATTTTCACTACTTTCCACTTCCACTTCTGGTAAAGTGCACTTGGCACCATTTATAACGTTTATTGGAGCCATTGAACGAAATTATTTACGATAAACAAGACTGAGAGACCTCTGTTGATGATTACACAGTCACAAATGAGATAGCCGGGACCCAGCGTCCGTTTTATAATCTCATTCTTCAGTTCAGATTTTATGTTCGTGTAATAACAAACTAAAACTTTATCAATGTAAAGAATACGTAAAATTTGAACGTCATCACATTTTATCAAAACAAGTAAACTCAATATTGAAGACTCTTGCATAAGAGGTAATCAGGAAAAATGTTGTATGTCCACATCAGTGTTCTGTGTAGTGATCTCATAATAATTATCCTAACTTCATACAACATTGATTACAAGGTAAATAACATTTTGTAATTAGTTTTATACGTATTATTTATTTTTATAAATATCTAACAATTAGTATTAAGCGAATTTTTTTATGACGTTGGAAGGCAACAAGCAGACGGATTTCCTGATGGTGAGAAATTCACGCTGCCTAGAGACACCAAAGTTGGTAATGGTGGTCTGCCAATCTGAGGCCGGGCAACCTTGAGCAAAAGTAAGTTTACCGGCTACCTTATCCTCCGAACCGGAACACGTCAACAGCAAGCACTGACGCAGTAAAATTGCAAAAACCGAATCCAACTATTTCATTAAGTAACGTGTCGTTATTTGATAATCCCTTTTTCTAAAGATAGCACATTATTCGCTTATGTTGACGAGATCATCTGATGCTGATAAGTGGAAAATGTATACACTATTAAGTATAACTCAAAAACTACTAGTCGGGTTTTGATAAAATTAATATTTTTTTAACAAAAGGATCATCAAAAAGGAGGAGATTATGCGGCCAATAACCAAGGCCACATAATCGCCTTCTCCTTTTTAAAGTCAGTTAAAAATGGGGACTTCATTTCTCCTCGTCCTTGCATCACGCCTAAATAGATAATTTTTATTTTTGCTTTTATTGTGTTGTGTTACTGTCAGGAGAAGGTTTACATGAAGATAACAAAAGGGTAAATTGCAGATAAAATAACTTTATTTTTCCCCAATCTGTTAGCAACGTTAAGGGACACATACGAACGGGTAGACTAGTATGAAACAAATGATTAAATAATAATATATTGCTAAATAATAACATTAAATTTGTTATAAGAAAAGGCAACAGTCCTATGCTTAATTTTATACCTTATAACAAAAGACAAAAATTTTTTTACCTACATTACACCAAATCTTGACCATCTCGTTGGTCGAGTGGCTGGCGTACACGCCTAACTACTGCGACTATCCGCAAGGCTCTGGTTCGATTCCCGACGGGGGCTGACACTTGTGACATTTGTGTGATGAACATTTAGATGTCTGCATTGCCGGGTCGGGGAGTTTTTAAAATTTATTCTGGTATCTATTTAAGTATTTCTGTGAATTAGTATCGTTGACTAACACCAATAACACAAGCATATGATTTGCTTACTATGGGGTTAGATTCAATTTGTGTAACTTGTCCAGAGATATTTATTATTTATTTATTATCTTAGTCCACGCATGTACCTACTAACTGTATTGCGTCATATATAGGTAAGATGATAGAGTTAACCCGGCAGTGACTACGGGCCACTTGCAAGTTCGTAGGTTAAATATCTTACTCTAAGTTAGCTTCTAATTAGAGTTAATTCACTCTATAATTGATAATTCAACTCATTACTAAATTTAAACCAAAAACGTGTAATTACGTGCAGAAATTTACTTTGTAACTACCACAAATTTTAAGCATCGCCTCTGTGGACTAGCGGTCCGGTGTCAAACTTGACTTCTTGAGGTCCCGGGTTCGATACCCGGGTCGAACAGCAAAAAAAATTAGCAAACATATATATTTAATTTTCTAATAATATAACGTTTCATGGGATTGGGTATGTGCCCGGTTGACGATAGGTTTGCCACCTATCACATTGTGGAACTTTGTGTCTCCGGCTTGTCGTGGGTGCCCTGGTTATGCCGCTGCCTACTTCTTCGGGGATGTGGGTGGTAATAGAGCGTTGGCAACCTGAGGCCGGGATATTAGGCTTGAAGCAAAAGTAAGTTTATTAACTAACTTACCCTTCGAACCGGAACACGTTAACGACAAGCACTGATGTTATGGCGGCAGATATAGGTAAGGCTGTGGTACCAATCCGGGTGAGTTGCTGCAAACTCTACCACTTAGTAGGATATCACGGTGTGAATGAGCTGCCTGGCAGGAAGGCAGGTATTTTTACTTTATGCTCCGAGGAAGGTTATAGGCTTCTTCTTATCACACTAACTATAGGGGTTCAAAAGTCAACATTTAAATTGATCTATAATTCCTTAACGCTTTTTTCGATTTTGTTAATCCTTTCTTTTTTTGTAGGATGTGATCGATAGATCGATAGAGTCGATAGACTGTCCTATATTTTATTTAAAGTCAAAAGTTTCGTAGTTTAAAAATTACAGACATATCAACACTCGTTACAAGGTAACATTAATAACTTGAGATCCGGAATGTAGAGAAACATTTGAATGCAAGTCATCCTTCATATACATAAATATTTTTACGCCAAATCCGCCTGCGCAATAGGCAGAGAGAGAGGCTAAGTTGGCGAAGTTCGCCGGGACGGCTAGTTTACAATAATATAGATTTACTTAATATAATATATAATATAGATTTAATACAGATACTGACTCTAGCTTTTATATTATTTGTTAGGAATTAAAACAGTAGGTAGGTAACATTTTAATGATTTTTTGGATCAATTATTTTTACTCGATTACTCGGCCAATAATAAAGCTCGGATTTTGATTTTTTTTTTGGAAAAGGTCAAAAAGTCATGATTCCGAGGTAGTCCCATACAAATTCGATCACAACCGCCGTGACACGACATCGTTCATATTATGATTCACCGAAAGCGGCCGTTTTAGACCTGCTGACTGGTCCAAAGTTGATAAAATCCATCTAAAAATTGAATTACCTTTAAATAAAGAAGCATAAAATTACGACGTAATAATAAAATAGAAGTGTGTTTTTGCAGTTTTTTTGCGCTTACATTATTTAACATTTGAGTGTAAAACCTAATTCTAGTTTTTATACATTACATTAAAAAACAAGTTTTTATTTGACCTTTGATTTAATATTGTCTGTATTATTATCACGTCAAGAAACACTTTACTATTATTATATTGTAACTCTCTTCCTTGTTAGGCTTTTTTAAGCATAGGAACACAAACATTAAGACGGATTTCCAGATTTGTCATTTGTGTGGTAGAGTTTCGCAGCGACTCACCCGGATCTGTACCACCGCATTACCTATTCACCATAACGTCATGACGTGTTCCGGTTCCGAGGATAAAGTAGCCAGTAAATTTACTTTTGCTCGAGGCCTTACATCCCGGCCTCAGTTTGGCAACGCACCATTACCTTTGGTGTCTCTAGTCGGCGTGAATTTGTTACCATCAGAAATCCATCTCCTTGTTTGCATTCTAGTATCATAAAAAAAATCTATGAAATCTAAATATATGAACCCTAAAATAAATTGTTAGTTTATTAACAAAATTTTTGTTACTGGTCACACAGAAAAGTTACTTGCGAACTGTGTTACCTATAACAAGAACAATTAGTTAATTAGAGTAGAAGTTCTTAGCTTAACAAAATAAGTACAAAAACTTTTTACTAACTCTAATCGTACGGCTTGGTAAGAACATCAAAACAAAGAAATTTTAGTAACAGTCGGTTTTGTTTGCAGGATGTCCTTCACCAAATTACCTATTTAATTTTAGTACTAAACTAGCAGCCCGGTACGTGCTTCGCTACGTATATGACCGCATGTATAATATAACAGAACAAAAAAAAGAAAAAAAACTGAAAAAGTTTCAATATGACAGCACAATCCCCATCCGAAAAAAGTTTCAATTTGACTTCAAAATACCCATTAACAAAATGATCCGCCATTCATTGTTACAAAAAATGTGATATGAAAAACCACTCCACCGATTTTATGCAAACTTCACATAAACCATCTACATCAACTAAATAATAATAATAAATAAATATCTCTGGATAAGTTACACAAATTGAATCTAACCCCAAAGTAAGCAAATTATATGCTTGTGTTATGGGTGTTAGTCGACGATAATAATACATAGAAATACTTAAATAAGTATATACCAGAATAAATTTAATAAACACCCAGACCCGAAAATGCAGACATCTAAATGTTCATCACACAAATGTCTACCCCCGTCGGGAATCGAACCCGAGCCTCGCGGATGATCGGTGTAGTTCGGCTGGTACGCTAGCAACTGAATATATAGTCTGAACAAAGCCTTAACATTTGGTTTGGATAGTTGAGCCCGTTCTTAAGTTTTAAATTACAACGAAAAGTGGCATTGATTATAATATATAGATAACTAGCTGTTCCCGCGAACTTCGTTCCGCCCATTCAGTTTGTATAGGAAAAATTAAAATGTTGTTTTTCCCAGTTTCCTCACAATTGAACAGAATAAAAAGGATCCTATGTCCTTCTCCTGGTTCTAAGCTACCTCCTTACCAATTTGCAGCCTAATCGGTTCAGCCGTTCTTGAGTTATAAATAGTGTAACTAACACCAATTTCTTTTATATATATATAAATAAATAAAAATTGTTACTGGTTTTCAAACCGAATTGCCTTAACAAGTATTCTACTATTACAATTACCTGTTATACATACATATCTTCACATCACTTCCTTAGGAGGTAGGCAGAGAGTATCGAGAGCTAGATGTCAAGGATCCTAGCAAACATGTTGGCACCACTCCTACTTCCAAACTCTTCACACTATCATCGGACAACGCCCGAGTTACTTGATAATGGACCTGGTCAACCTCGGTTTCCCCAAGTAACATCCATCCACATTCGCATTGTAGGTATATCTACTTTGTCAATCTACCGTCTGTTATTCTTTTCACATGACCGAACTTACAGAACATTAACTTTTTTATTTTAACACCAACACTTTCTTTCAATCCCACTTTTTCTCGGATCTCACTGTTACGAATGCGATCGACAAGCGTTATACCATGGATTCTCGATTATAGACATTTTTTATAACAAAATTTACCGAATTTTTTTGAAATACCAAAAATAATTCAGTTAAAATTGTTTGTAGAGTACTTGTAGCTTTTTGATAGTAGGGGTGTGAACATCTTCGATGCATTGACGATATGGCGCAATGTGTAGTCTGTTTCTAGACAATATCCGAGGCCACCCGAGGCTTTTCGATAACTTTGTTATTATGACATTATTTTGTTATTTTTTGTACCTATTAAGATAAGTAAGTGCTTTTTTTGAATGGCTAATTTGTTGCTAATCGCGAGGTTTTTACAACTTCACCGGGCTATAAGTAAGCGCGGTAACACATGAGTAAAATTGCCAAAACCAACTCCAACTTATTTACTATTTAGATACCACGACACGATTCGATAATAATTTTTTCGAGAAATAGCCAATGGTTCCGAGATGTCACATACATTTGATCAAGGTCCTACTTATAGTTTTAAAGTTTAACTTAAAGAAATATGCCTTACCAGCTGTTGCCTGCGACGTTGCCCGCGTGGTCCCACAGGATCATTGTTTCGGAATACAAACTATTCTATATGTTAATCCAAGTTACCCTCTGTGTGTGTGCCAAATATCATGAAAACCGGTTCATTTTCAGGTTCAGGCAAAAGCTTTGGGTGAAGGAGTAACAAAAAACAGACAAACTTTCGCATTTATGACATTAATAGGTTAATAGGATAGCATAGGATTAACTATTACTCAGCAACTACTAAAGTATGATAAATTAATATGGGACCAGCTCTGAAACATAACCATATTTTTTTTAAAACTGAATAATCTATATCGGTTTGTATTTTATTATCCGATTAGCCGAGTAAAAGTAAAGCCGAGCATAAAAAAAAACATGCAGTTAAATTGAGAACCTCCTGTTACTTACTTGTTTGTAAAAGTAATTATATCCATCTTTTTGCAATGTCTATGGTCACAAGAACACTAGTCTGTTCCGTTCTAAAGTTTCAAGAGTTTTGATCTGTTTCAAAATATTCACGTTTTTGTTCAAGTTACGTCAATTAATAATGGCAGGTAGAGATGTTAAACTTCCATATGAGTTTATCAATTACTCTAACACTGGAACATGACTACGGCGAGCAATGGCATTATGACAGCGAGAATAAGTGAGACAGTGCAACTTATCTAGGTGAGTTCTCGCAGAAATCTACCAACCAGTGTGATGTATTTTTTCAATCTCAACTTTGTAGTTGCTACCCTTGTTATTCTGATGCCTATAATGTATACGCCTTATTAATTATTTTTTTTTGAATGACTAATTTGTTGCTAATCTCGCGATTTTATGCAACTTCACCGAGCTTTGATCTTATTAATAAACTAAGATAGGAGTAAGGGAAGTTAATACTACAGTCTGTATCCCATTGTAATAAAGACTATAACACAAGATTGATCCTTGGCGTGCTTTAGTCCACGTTTATTACTAAGACGGTATATATAATTATGGCCACCTTAAAGTATACATTAGGCGACCATTTATTACATAAGACATTTTAACTATTATCGAAAAGACTTCCCTTAACCAGATAACGTGTGATTTACCGCTACCGCCTTCCTCATCCCCAAATCTCATGTGAAATTACTGTTATGTACGCTTAGTGTAAATACTTTAAAAAGAAAAAAGGCTAGTAACTAAGTTTTTCATGTTTTATGTAAGAGATCAACGAACAATCACAAGGCTCTACTGATGGTAAGAAAAACCGTGGCCTAACACCATAAATACGTTGCTGTCCTGTGGCCGGGATGTTAGGTCTACCAAGTCTACCGGTTACCCGACATTCGGACCAAAACATTCCAGAGTCGTTACGGCGGCAAGAATACTTAAGGAGAAGGAACCCTACCTAAACAAGTAGCTGCTCAGCGCTCTACCAATAGTACTCTACTACCACACTACTCTACAAAACTCTACCTTAACCAGTACTCGCCTCTTTCGAACTGCCTTGCAGAGAGGCACATGGTCTATTATTCTCAGCAGACCCGGACCAACACGAGGAATTGCCAATAAGGTAGACTAGAATCAGGCCTCAAACTTGATCTCAGCGATTTGCGGGGCGCGGGCGAGGCGAGCTATGCCCGAACTCGAAGTCAGCGGCCAGATCGCTCCGCCCTCGATCCGCTGACATCCAGTTCACTTCAATAAGAATCTATCTGTTAGGTATCTGTCAGTATGAATGTGGCGGACCTTAAAGCATCGCGTATCACTGGACGGCCCTTAATATTATGTTGCCTGGACATTGCCCCCGTAGTTAATGACCCAAGGAACATTTTTTAAAACTTCTTTAGCGGCGTTGCGCATTTTTTAAAAGGTAAAAACTTCTAAACTCGCAGACTAAAGCGGCGCAGGGCGATTGCGCGAATGTTCGCGTTGTCATGTTTATGTACGATAGCGCAATAAATGAATATTGTATTTATTCTACCATATAAATGATAGTACTTTAATACTGATAATTAAATCAATTCGTGCAAAATTATTCCCTAACCATTCCAAAATATCAAAAAACACAACGTTAATATTCAAGTTTTTACTTCTGCTATGGGAGTGCCCCGGAGTGCAACCAGTCGATTTTTCTATAAAACCTGTCCTATGTGTTAGTCCAAGTTACCCTCTATGTGTGTGCCAAATTCCTTGAAAATTGGTTCAGCTGTTTTTGCGTGAAGAAGTAACAAACAAACAAACACACACACAAACTTTCGCATTTATAACATTGTAGGATTCTGTAATGTAGAATCCTACTAACAAGACCACCCCAATCAAAGTAATCCCGTGAATTCCGCAGAATCTTGAGGTCCCCTGGAAAAGTAATTGAAATTGCGCAAAATCATTTATTTTTAAAACTCACCATAGATATTCAGATGGGTAGGCAAAAGAAAATGTACAAATTACAAAAAAAAGTTACAAAAATCATTCTGATGAAAAATAACACTATTATCTTTGATTTGTAACTATTAAATAAAGGATTCAATAAAATAATAAATGAGGTCTTTTCCCTTTATCTTGAACGAGAACTTTTACCTAGGCATGATATTGTTGTTGTTAGTTGCAGCATGTTATTTTTTCGTTTTCGATTAGTCAAGTTCACAAAGTGCTTTTGCCTCTTTTTTATGATAATGGAAGGCAAGCAAACTGATGAATTTCCTGGTGGTAAGCAATTCACGCCGCCTAGAGACACCAAAGTTGGTAATAGTGGTAAAAATAAATCCAAACGTTCCCTTAGTTTACCTACGTGGTATGTTGCTCTGTTAACCGATATTAATGACTTGGCAATAAAATCTAAAAATAAATTATAGCAGAAAATTCCATCCTCTTGACAGGCAGCTCATAAGACCAACAAGACCACTGGTGGCAGTGTGTTGTGCGGCAACTTGCACGTTTAGGGATCCACCGCATCACCTATACCTGCCGCCATAATGACTCTGTCCTGTTCCGATGTGAAAGGTAGAGTAGTCAATAGATAGCCAATAAGGCTAGCATCCCGGCTTCAAGACAGCGCCGCACCTGTAACATCTATGGTCAACCTGTACCTGTAACAACACATGGTTAATTTAGAAATTTAATAGGATATTATAAATAACTTAACTGCAACAATTTGTATAACCTGTTCGTTGCGTTAGTTTAAATCAATACCTGTGGGGTTACTCTTGAATATCGATTTTATGCAAATTGGAAATTGAAATCGGATACGTCACTTTAGGTACTCTCGAACACAGTCATAACGGATTATTAAAATTAAGTTCCAACAAAATTCAATCTACCCGATAGCATAATTCGTTGTTTCATACTAACTACCTAAACTTTAAAAATTCGTTAGTATTGTGTTCAAAGGTGCCTAAAATGACATATCCGATTCCAATTTCCAATATTGCGTTAATCGAGATTCGAGAGTAACCCTACTTAAAGTAATTATTCCAACCTGCCACTTCAAAATTTATTCCATTTAGTTTAATTTAAAGTTTTGGATCTGTACAAAAGAATAAGCAATACTGTCGTATGGTACTGTTGTTTTACTAAACCAATACCACAGATCTTACAACTTTCATTTCAACCGCATTTATCATGCTTTCGTACTTTTTGTGAGAATTTGCTCAATTAAATTTAAAACTTATTAATCCAACTCTGACAACTAATTGGTTAAATATCCAACTTATTGGTACCACATCCTTACCAATTCCTGCCGCCATAATGTCATGACGTGTTCCGGTTCGGAGGGTAAGGTAGCCGGTAAACTTTTGCTCGAGGCCTAACATCCCGGCCTCAGGTTGGCAACGCACATTTGGTGTCTCTAGGTGGCGTGAATGTCTTACCATCAGGAACTCCATCTGCTTATTTGCCTTTCAATATCATACAAAAAAACTCCCTGATCCAAAAAATATTCTCTACCCACACTCTCTATTTTGTAACCTTACCTTTTATACTCTTCTAGTACCTTTTATTTCTGCTTCCACTAGCGAGATATGAAATTTCATTCACTTATTACAGCACTACATCATCGACTTAAACTCTTACATCCATTCCGGCTATCTTCTTCCAAATACCATTAAGTGCTTATTTCGTTACGTTGGTTTTATTGATATTAAAATGAAAGCCTCTTTCATTACAATCGTCGATATCCAAAAATATAGCATCGCCTGCTTATGTCAGGCAGTCCACCACTTGAAAAAAATAAATTTCCTAAAACTGAATACAATTACTATACAAGAACTAACAAACACCATCACACAATACACTTATGAAACATTCATAATATGGATCTTTGAACAACTTATGAAAATATAATTCACACAGGATATGCTATTTAAATTTATACCAATTGATATTTAAATATGAAACTAAATATGTAGGCTTCATCGATGAGCTTGCAGATAAAAAACAGAATGTTCTAAATAATTCATGTAAATACTAAAATTTAGTATACTTAACTTATTAAAAAAAATTGTAACATAGGCTATTTTTAACTGACTCTAAAAAGGAGCAGGTTTCAATACGACTATATGTTTTTGCTGTTTGTTTATTACTCGATTACTTTGATAAAAGCTAAGCTATTTTGATGATTATTTTTTGTAAAGGTAGGTCATGATTCTGAGTCGGTCTCTCATAAATTTCATCATGAACAGAGCAGTGGTTTTTATGTTATACTTAATAATGCAAACATTTACGACTGATGTATAATTATAACTCAAAACTAAACTTGGGATGTTGATATTATTTATGTGGGACCATCTCGTAATCATTCGAAAAACTAAAATGAAGATGTAATTAAATAATTGGAGTCAGGTTTCCGCAGTTTTTGATTGGTAGAAAATGCTGTCTGAATTACGGGTGATGAAAAATATTATTTGGGATGTTGAGCTTCCGCCGGAAGTAACTGAGACAGTTGAATATTTAATTTAATGTGCATGTACATTAAAAATTAAACAGATTTACTCTTTTCAGCAAGTTTCAAATCAACACGTTATCAAAATTGGCGCGAAAAGACTTTCGGAGTCAAAACTAAGTTGTAACTAACGTATGAAGGTTTTTGTCGTGTTGGTCTGGGTCCACTGAGTAGAATAGACCATCTGCCTCTCTGCCAGGCAGCTCATAAGAGGCGAGTAATAGTTAATATAAATGTAGACCAACAAGACCACTAGTGGTAGGGTACTGGGCTACAACATGGCCGCCAAGCCACCGCCTTATCTATACCTTCCGCCAATGTGACTGTCATGTTCCGGTTCGGAAGGTAGAGTAGCCGGCAGACTTGCAAATAGGCCTAACATCCTAGCCACAAAACAGTGTTACACCTATAACATCTGTAGTCTATAGGCCACAGTTGCCTCTTACCACTAGAAGAGCCAAGTGCTTGTACGCAGACCTTTCATATAAAAAGTCAGTGAGCCAAAAGTCACTGCTTTAAGTCCGTAATACGCCGCATCAGCCTCATTGTTTGTTATAAATGAGTTTAAAAGCTTGTTTAATAATCATATAATATAGACCATCTGCCTTCCTGCAAAGCATCTCCTAAAAGGCGAGCATAGGCTTACCGTCACTAAAACCGTGACATCTGACTTGGTGGAAGAGCAACGCAGCGACTCGCCTATTCCTGCCGCCATAGCGTCATGACGTGTTCCGGTTCGGAGGGTTAAGTAGCCAGTAAACTTACTTTTGCTCGAGGCCTAACAACTTGGCCTCAGGTTGAAATCGCACCACCACCTTTGATGTCTAGGCTGCGGTAATTTCATTAAGGAATCCGTCTGCTTGTTTGCCTTCCAATGTCATAAAAGAAAAAATATCGATCATTCGCAAAAATGTCCTTTACAAAGAGGCACAACTACTAATAGACTTTGTCGCATTCTACTTGTTTTTGTTCCTATGTAAACGACATAATGTCCATGTACCTTGATTGATTGCTTTATAAATTACAAGATCAGACAATACTACTAATTGTTCTTTATTATGCATGCATTAGGCCTCGGTCTCGAACTCAACGTAGACTACTAACATAGACAAACAGTTAAAGACTACGCGATTACTACAAAAAAAAGTGTTTAAAATTGGATTCTTAAACAATAACTTTTGAGACGTCATCCACGTGTAGCATATTATTGGGTGGATATCAATTTTAAACAGTATCTGTATATTAAGACGTGATGCTAAAACTTTGGACCCCTTTTTACGAAAATAGCGCGGACGCAGGAACATAAAATTTGGCACACTTATAATTTGCGTGTAGGAGAAGTGTAGAACGCTAATATTTTTTAATAATAATGCTTATAAAGTACGTCAAATCAATAAATAAAACATTACCTACGCTACCGTGCATTTGACACACACAAACAAATATATTGATGATAACGATAAAAGATCACAGATAGTTCTCTAAAAAGCTTGGGAACAAAGTAGTTGGTCTTGAGAAATGAAGATGGCGTTCTTATCAACAAGATATTAAAATTTATATTGTGTTAGGGAGGAATGATTCTTAAATACGTGAGATGGATCATTCGATCCGAAAATATTTCTAGAAAAAAGCTAAAACCATTTTTTATCCTTTTTTGTTTGTGGGCGATCTATCACACGTTGACGTTAATTTAAGACATTGTGTGTCCTCGACGTGGGTGGTCCGATGGCTATTCCATTCGTCCTTGCTAAGTCCTCTCTCTAGAAAGATCCTGCAAATAAAATGTGATGTTCCGAATATATTAGGTCTACCGAGGGGATGAACCCGTGGTTTTGCCTCAGTCTTGCACAGTACAGTACTACTATTTAAATTATGAGCTTCGGCTTTACACTTTTATACACTTTATACTTTTATTTTTAAATTGGCTGACCTAATCTAAATTTAAGCGAAATGATTAACTATATGTTATTACAACTATATACATAGATATCTTTAAAATACATTCGGATTTCCGAAACTCGACAAATATAGCCGAAGCGCATAATTTAAATAGTTCTACTAAACTTAGTATATGATTCTCCTTTTTTGTGTGAGAGTGGGAGTGCTAACAAGCACACGTGAAAGTAAGAGAAAAGAGAAAGAAAGAAAGAGTGCCGTGCACATGGCATGTTACAGGCCTATTGTGCAAATCCACCGGTTACCCTAAGTTCTGAACATTATCCGTTACAACATGACGCAGTCATCATATAGGTACCTAAGGTGGTACCAATCCGGGCGAGTCGCTGCTAAATTCTACCACCTAGTCAGATGTTACGGTGTTAGTAACGGTAAGCCTATGCTCGCCTTTTACGAGCTGCCTGGCAGGAAGGCAAATGGTCTATTCTTTAAATATAAATGAAATGAAATGAAAATTATTTATTTGCGGAATATGTGTGTTAAAAAGTTGTTAATAAGATATTTAAGAATACAACATATTCTACCACATTGTGGTGTGCAAATATTTAATTAAATTTAAGAAGTAACATATTTAATATATAAAATGTACATTTAAATCGCAGCACTTATTTACATTTTTAATAAACATTTTATTTATTTATAAAACATAAGTTGCATAATTTATTGTAATTAAATTTAAAGGTAGATTAATTTTTAGTCCTATCTACCGTACACTACCACCGTTTCCAAACCTAGCCAGTCGGGAGAAGAAACTAGAGTTCTATACTATTATATGTTTTAGGTATTAGACGTGGTAGATAAATTGAAGTCTGATTTTTTGAAGTTTTATTAAGCTTAAGTTTAAAATAGCCACTTTACCTCCACCTGTATTCAAACATTTCCATTCAAGATATTATCTTTAAAATACGTTAGAATAACAAAATAAGCAGGCCCAAACGAGTAAGATGTTTTCAGTCAGTGGTTACGTTTTGTAAGATGTGGATTTGGGTGGCTGTTTTTTTACTATTTCTTTTGATTAAACCTTCACCACGACCGTTGCATTTTCCACCAGGTTGTAAATTTACTTAATTTCTATTTTATTTGTGGGAGAAAAGAGAGAGAACAAGCATGCATCTCCACTGGTGGTAAGAAATAACCGCCCTTTAAAGGCACCATACTACCTGCTAGTTATTACGTCTTTTTAACTATAGGGGCAGCATATGTGTCTTTTGTAGGCTCAGGCTGTTCTGTGGTCAGGGTGATAGGCCAAATTTTACATGTCTAGTTACAAAAATTTAAAAAAATTGGGGTGAGTCATCCTTATCACATAAAAGTATGAAAAATATATCCTAACCGTTTCTACTACTGAATACGCATATAAAATTTGGTGATAATCGACAAAGCCGTTTCGGAGAAGTACGGTAACTAACATTAAGTATAAAAGATTTTTAGATTACAAATAGAATAAGAAGTTCTAAGTTAAACAACTATTTCCATCTGTGTGTTTGGCGGTCCGGTGTTGACTTGAATTTTTCAGGTCACGGGTTCAATCTCCGGATCAGGCAACAAAAGGAAAATGTGTTTTTTCAAATTTATAATTAGACAACGTTGGCTGTGATTGCTTACGTACCCGGTTGCTGAAAGGTTTGTCACCTATCACGTTGTATGATTATTTTTCTTTCTTTAAATAAAACTTTATAAACTTATAATTAGCACTTCAACTTATAATTAGCACTTGTTATTTTTTTTTATTTATTTATTTTATATTTGTTTTTTACTTATTTTGACTTTATAGTGCTAATCGCTTTATTGTAAAAATGAAATTCCAGCCCTCATACTAATATACTCACCCCCTATGAGTTGCCTGGTAGAGAGGCAGATGGGTCTATTCCATCCAGCAAACAAAAAATCTCTATGAAATAAAAATATATAAAAGCAATCGGATTGTGTCTTAAGGTACAACTTTTGGGATAAAAAAATGTTAAAGGGACATTGACAAACGCGATTTATTTTTTTATTAAACAAAACATATTAGTGGAATCGGACTGTGCCTTAAGGGACTCTTTTTGGGATAAAAATAATCTCAACATTTAAATCAGCCCGTACAAAACATATTCGTAAGTCAGTTGTTAGTTTCAAAAATTCCGATTTCGGTCCATCCGTTTAGGAGTTATGATGTCGCGAAAGATATACACAAGTACACACATGTATAAACTTATAACAACCCTCTTTTTTCGTCGGGGGGCTAAAAATACGTAACGGATACCGGTAACGGGGCTGTGGGAACGCTTTAGCACATTTCCACTGCCCCGGTGGCGTTGGACCTCACGATCCCCATCGCGCAACCCCTCTCAACTGGGGGTTACATATCGTCAGAAGTGGTGCACGGAGACACAGCGAGCACAACTTTGGGGCTCCAGTGGCGACAGGCACCCCCGTATCTGCCGCAACCCCAACCCTACCGGGTGGGCAAGATCGATTGCGCATTCCATCTTCGCGGTCTTACTTCCGACACCCCACGCGGGCCAAACAGCCTTCCGCCCTTATCCGCTCCTCTTGTCACCCCTGGTCGGAGAGGAATATTGAGGAGCAGCCGTCTTGGTCCACTCGGTTTTGCGTCCCCGGTTACTCAGCCACGACAAGACTTGGATCTTTCGGAGGGGGGAATACCCATCCTGTGACTCTGACTCCTTTCACTTCTTCAAGGCTCTTTTTAGGGTCCATACATGACACCTTACGATTTTTTATCGCTTGACTTGCCAAAAACGATCTTCCGGGATCTGTGATTTTTTTTCTTACCGTACCTTTTTTCTTATTCGGTCACTAGCCGAATCAAACTCTTGTCAATGTTGCCAAATACAATACTCGAGAATAAGATCATTTTACTGTAATGGCACATGTGTTCTTCCAACAGCGAAATTTTAACGACTGGTAATTACCTTGTCAACCATTATTGGGATAAAATATTATACAAATAATTAGTACATTAACACAATTAGATAATTTGAAAGCAGAAACTAAAATTATTGTTGCAGTTCATTTTAGCAAATGAGATTAGTTTAAATTTACTATGTGACTAACTATGTTTGATTCAAGCAAATATGCTTTGTTTCGTTCAAGGTTATGCATAATTAAAAAAAATTGCTCACAAATTCCTAAATTGTCTTAGTTAGTGTTCAAATTTCGTAACATGTGGGTTTTCGTAGGAGTGCTTTTGTTGTATTTTGTATATAAACTTTGTCAAAGACCATTATTGTATCCACCAGGTTATACAAGTGTCTTGGTTATTTGATTCTCTTTGGTTATTTGAGTACTTTTGTGGATTAAAATCTTACCTTGTTCTTTTTTTTAAGTTAATTTGCCCCTTTCTGGGGCCGGCTAAGACCTTTAGGCCATGCTGCCACGTCTTCCATATTAATTAATTCTAATACAGTCATTAGTCAAATGTCTTCCGTTTTAATTATTCTTATACAATCATTAATCACTATTTACAAAGTCACTTCAGGGTCTTGAGTAAAGCGGTGGTCACTTTACACAAGCTCACTTTAGGGGATTTGGCGGCAGCAAGGAAATTCATGATGTACAATTTCTTCATGATTATTTCATTTGTGCACTTTCACTGAACAAAAATAAACTAATTCCCACCTAAATTAACTAATTTTACTCATAATTTACACTAAATTCAATAATGTGAAAAAATTACGACTATCTTCATTCATGATGGCGCCAAAACTCCCATGTTCTTTCTTTCTTTAGGTTTTGGCATTCACGTTAGTATTTTACCATGACTCAAGTAGAAATTTGCATCAAATTCTCTAAAACCGGGATTCAATTATAATTAGTCATAAATCGTCAATAAATCATGTCAGGGTCTTGGGTAAAGCGGTGGCCTCAGTACTCAAGCTCATATTGTGAGATTTGGCGGCAACGAGGAAATAGGTACGCGATACGCTTACTTCTTCATGATTATTTTATTTACATTGTACACATTTTTTATTATTTTAGTTACACATTATTTTATTTGCACTGTCACTGTTCAAAATCGTACAAAATGCCACCAAAATTGACTAATTTCACTCAAAGTAAACACAAAATTCAATAGTTATAAAGAAACATTGACCATATTTTCTCTCGATGACGCCAAAGCTCTATTACACACCTCCTATTACCTCGTACATTTCATCAAAATATAATATATTCATATTCAAAACTTATATACTTTCTCAGACTAACTTTCACAGACATATGTTTTTTTAGATGTTTGTAACCTTCTTTTTCATTTTTAAAATTTATGTTTAAACCTAAAATTATAGTATTTGATTTTGTTCTACTTTAAGTTTACATTAGTAAAACTGTCTGAGTGAAATTATTCAACCAACTATAAAAATAAATAAAACCTTAACCAATTAGCCAACAAGTTTACCTACATCTGTTTCATTTGGATATTATGTCTCATTTTAATCATTATTCTTAATCCAACATGGCAGATTCCTCATTGTGTAAACCAATTTGTATTTAAGAACCCCATTATTAGTATACCAAACTAGCTGACCCTACAAATGTTGTCCTGATTTAAGTATGAACATTGTTTATTTTTAAGAACCTTCTCCTGATAATAACTACCATAACAACAAAAAGAATTAGCAGCAATGATCCATCCGTACAAGCATGATGCGATAATTACTCAAAAAGGAGATTCTAAATGAATATTTTTTTTCTTATATATTTTGATTCTAAATAATATTTAAAAAAATACATGAAAGAGGCCTTTGAAGTTTAAAGTTTTATTCTTTATTTAAACAATACGAAAATAAAGTTTCCTAAATTTAAAGGTTTGGGGAGATCAAAAAAATGTGGTTGCAATCTTTTCGAAATAATTAATTAGACACTAATATTGCATTCTTAATTTTGATGTAATAGTGTCAAATCTCAAGAGTAAAATTTTAAAGAATGGAAGGTAGCTGTCGTACAAAACTTTAGAGCTAAAATGTCATTAGCACTCGATTGACATTATTTATATCTGTTTTATTCTCCTCATTGGTTACTTTAGCACAGTGTAAATAAAACTATGTCATACTTGTTGTCGCGGGGTGTCGCTGGATACAAGAGGCTGGTGATCATGACATGTGGCGCTCTTTGGGGGAGGACTATGTCCAGCAATGGACGTCCTTTCGGCTGATGATGATGATGATACTTATACTAAGACTGTAGTATGACGGGAAGCATCGTGGAGGATTTTTTCCTGATGCGACTTTATCTGATGATGTTACTGTACGTTGCTCCATACAAAATGTATGAAAGTTTAATTGCGATGCGATGCGCCCGTCCAAGTGTGCACTATCCTATAAAGGTATTATCTATCCTATAAATTACTAATTTGTAATTTTATATTGAAGGTCCACCAGCGCTGCCCTTCTTTGGAAATATATTTTCAGTTTGGATAAATCTGAAGAAATATAAATACTATCACGTTTTATGGAAATATTGGTCCAAAAAGTATGGTAATATTCTGGGATTACATCTTGGAAGTCTTAACGTGGTTGTTGTATTTGGAAAAGACTTGATCAAAGAAGTATCTACAAGAGAAGTATTTAATGGAAGACCAGATGGATTTTTTTATCTGTTGCGATCTTTTGGAAAAAAAGTTGGTAAGTTTATTACAATGTTGCCATATTTTATAACTAATTATAAACCACCAGTTTATTTGCGTAATTTGGTATATTTATTTATTTCATCTTTATTTAAATTGTACACAAATTAAAACTGTGAGTATAAAAGGCGAATTTAATGCTATATGCATTTTCTTCCACTTAACCTTTAGGCTAACAAATATCAAATCTTTAGTTACCACTTAATTTACAAAAAACAAAGAATAAAATGCATTAATTTTAATTTCATTGATAATACTTTATGTGTAACTACACAATATTATATATAAATTATGAATTATGAAGAGACAGCTATAGGTATACATTGCATATTACGTAATATAAATAAAATAAACAATAAAGGAGAAAAATTACAAACATAAATGAATATCTAAATATTGCATAGGTACTAAGGTCTGATGAAAAGAGCATGCAATTAATAGTAAAGTACCTACTACATGCAATTTTCAAAAAGATGTTCATAAGTTTTATTTTTGAACAGAATCTTAGTACTCATTTGTGTAATCCATACAGGAAGCTTATTCCATAATCTCGATGTGTTTAGAGGAAGAGAATTAGATATAAAATTCGAACGGTATAGAGGGATGTAAAATAAAATGTTAACGTAATTTTTGTTAGAAATTTGGAATAGGTACATACTTTATGGTTACCTGACTCAAGAATCGAACTTCATAAATCCTCGTACCTCATAGATCAAGTTCAACACTGGACTACAAGACCATAGAGGCGATGTTAATACGAACATTTGCATTTTCTTTGATTTTTTCAGGTATAGTATTTTCGGATGGAGAGAGATGGACAAAGACAAGACAGACAGTACTTAAATGTTTAAAGACTTTTGGATTCAATTCAAGCACCATGGAGACTTGTATCAGTCAGGAATGTCAAGCGCTTGTTGATGTGCTGCTGGAAGAAAAATGCAAACCGGTCAATGTGAACCAAATGCTGAACATATCTATCGTCAATATCTTGTATAGACTAGTAGCTGGAAAGAGGTATTCATACTAAATCTTTTTTTATGATATCGGAAGACAACGGCTTTCTTGATGACAAGAAATTCACGCCTACCAAAGGTGGTAATGTAGAGATAAGCTAGACCTTTATGCATTTGGGTCTCTCCTTATGTTTTGTTTAATGATAATTTTGTGTGCAATAAATATTAACAATTTACAGATACGATTTGAAGGACAAAAAACTAAAGATTCTTTGTAATACAATAAACAAGGCGTTTAAAGCTTCCGACATGAGTGGTGGTATCTTGAACTTCATGCCTTTTTTGCGACACATCATTCCTGGTCTAGTTGGGTATACCACATTAAAGGAAGTATACCAGACACTTCATGAATTTTTAGAGGTAAATATAATATTTTTAAATCGTATTTTGTCTTATCATTATTAATATCGAGTCGCTACTTATCAAGACTTATAAAATAACAGTTCCTGATTAACCGATTCATCAAAAACTAGTTATTTTATTGAGTAGACACCCACTAAGGACGGAAGTTAGAAAATTCTACCTCTAAGGGGGTGAAATAGAAGTTGAAAGTTTTTATGGAAGACCGTCATTTTTTAAGTTACTTTATTTTTGGACTACTTATTAACAATGAGTAGATACGTGTTTAAGCGTTTCCCCTAAGGGGTCAAAATAGGGTTCAAAAATTTGCATCGAAGACCGTCATTTTTTAATTAGAAATACGAAACTTTATTTTTAGGCTACTTATTAAATATTAGTAGAAACGTATTTAAGCGTTTCTGGAAATTCTACCCATAAGGGGATAAAATAGGAGTCAAAAGTTTGTATGAAAGTCTTTTTAATGGTTTATTGATCAAAATAAACAGATTTTTTAAAAGACGTTTAAAAACAGGAATAAATCATTATCTACCAGGAATAAATCAACTGCCACGCGAGCAAAGCTGCTTGTAACAGCTAGTATTGTATATGCAAAAATTGTATTTTTGTTTATTCCTTTGTTCAAACCACAAAAAAGCTGCATCGTTTTTGACGAAATTTTTGCACCCGTCTAGATTATATGTACATAGGTACCTAATCTATGTCCTTGGTAGGTATATAACATAACCATGGCTACTTTTTGAGATGTTTACTTAAGGGGAACCCGTAGAAGAGGTATAGGTATAGAGGACGAAAGTACGTTTAATTAGTAAAAAAAAGTAGTAGTAAAAAAAATGTGGATAAAGCCGCGATTAACTGCTTACTAAAAGTATTCGTGTAGGTAGGTACATTAAATATTTCTGGCGGGTTATCAACATGACAAAACAATTTATTTTTAAGTATCTTCACGCCCATATCCCCGAAGAGGTAGGCAGAGGCACAACCAGGGCACCCACGACTAGCCGAAGATACTAAGTCCCATAATGGGATAGGTGGCAAGCCTATCGCCAACCGGGCACGTTTCCAATCCCGACCAACATTTTTTTTTATTAGAAAATTGGAAAAATCCAATTTTCTTTTTGTTGGCCAACCCGGGATTCGAACCCGAGACCTCATGCAGTCAAGTCCAACACCCGGACCGCTCGACCACAGAGGCGATATTTATTTTTATGTATCTAATAACATTTAATGACTAAATTTTAAGTATATATAATAATTATACTTGTTTATATATTTTTGATGCAGCTTAAAGATCTCAGAACTGTAGTTAATTGGGCATTGTTTAGTTTAATAGCATCATATATCAAAAAGCCTTTGTAATTATAATGTAAATATTTTATGAAAATATCCTAACCAAAAAATGTGGGTTTAAAAAAATTTTATTCACGAAAATTATATTTTCAAAGAGCAAAATGATCGTAACTTTCGTTACTTAATGAAATATAAAAATAGACAGAGATTCTAAAATTAAAATTTCAAACACATCAAAAGTTCTAGGCTGAGTTTGATCGAGAAGATCTGACTTGAACGAAAATAAAGATAAAACAAAGAGCAAGGAAATACTGACAAGATATGACGTATATTTATAAGTTATTAAAACATTATAAGAAAATAAGATTATGCGGTCAGGGTCACAACTTCTTAAGTGATAAAAACTGAACTAGTTGAAGGAAAATAATAATAATCTCCTTTAACGGCTTTACATTATAGCGTTGCAAATTAAAATTTATTTCTGTCGCCATATTGCTCGCTTTTGTCATGTTCCGTATTGGATAGTGGTGTAGCCAGTATAATTACATAAAAGACTTACAACCCTAGCCTCAGCTTGAAAACGCACCGTTAACAAGCCTGATATTTACATGACGTGATAAACGTGATATTAACTATTAATAAAATCTGTTCATTTTTAATGCAATACAAAACTAGTACTTTTAAATCTAGTTTAATTCAGATTTCGATACCATATAATATGAGTGGATGTAGGTTTAATAGTTATATAGCAATAGCTGACAGCGAGTGGCACTTAAAAGTGTTGCAAATTGAACAAAAATTGCTTGACAAACTCAGTTTTTTTTTTCAAGGAAATCATTGAAGAGCACCGACTAAACATTGACGTTAATAATCCAAAGGATGTTATTGATATTTTTTTAATCGAAATGATGGAAAACAAAGACAACAAGAAATGTAAGTATTGAAATTAAATCAAATATTATAATCAAAAAAACAAGGGGCTATAATACGAGTATCATATTAATATGACTTGGCTCGTTCGTGTTTTGAGAAATCTGATTTGTAGAGAACATATTCAAGTTTTCTGTAAGGTGTGCATGGAAGATGCTCCTAAATATTAGTAGAGAATAAGTAAGGTAAAGGAACCTTGTCTTGTCAGCTAAATATCTAATTAGAGTTGAATAAAAAAATCAAAGAAATCAACCATTTTTACCTCTCAAATATCTACGTCAGAATGGTTTTTTATGTTTACAAATTCCATTATTTAAATCAGAAGACAGCAACCTTTTAGCAGGCAAGAGCCACAAGGCGGAAAAATAAACTAACGGTGGGTCACACTTGTGATATTAACACTAGATTTAGAAGCCAAATAAACCTAAATGTAATTGGCCATATCCTATTGAAAATTGGCGGAGAGAAGCGCGTTCTTAAGGCTGGATCCGAGTTTTAGCGCCATCGAGAGAAAAGATGGTAGAAGTTTTTTTCATTATTATTGAATTGCGTGTTGAAATTTGATTGATATTGCGTGAAATTAGTCAATTTTGGTGGCATTTTGTACAATTTTGTTTAGTGAAAGTGAACAAATGAAATAATCATGAAAAAATTAGCGTAGCGTGTATTTCCTCGTTGCTGCCAAATCTCTTTACATGAGCTTGAGTAATGAGGCCACCGCTTTACTATAATTTATTAAAATTGATGTAAAAATTGATGCAAATTTCTACTTGACTAATGCCAAAATACTAACGTGAAGGCCAAAACTTAAAGTAAGAAGGCTGGACCCACACTATACGCCGTATATTATTCGGCCAACTGCGGATCGTTCATGCATTTGTTTGGATATTTATAACTTATTTACCAAACATTCACGGGCCGCAAGTAAGACGGGCGGCGCGCGGACCGCGGGCCGCGGGTTGCCGACCGCTGATTTAAATAACACCTAATTAAGGTGTTACTAAATTGTAAGGATCCTTTGAAACAGCTGAATATGTGTTAACTATATACAGTAAACCAACTAAAAACTTTAACGTTACAGTTACTGAAGAAGAGTTAAAAGTCATATGTCTAGATTTGCTCGAAGCTGGAGTAGAGACAGTGAATAATACGGCCATTTTCTTGTTTATCTACATACTGCGAAACCCGGAAGTTCAAAGACGCTTGCAAAAGGAAATAGACACAGAAATAGGATTGTCCCGACGACCCACATTGAGCGACAGATCAAGGTTTTTATAATTTCCTCAGTATGATAATTTTAAGGTTGGACTGTGTTAAACTTAGATACTAAAGGTATCTAAACCTAGATATTATCATTTTTGTATTATCGGTACTTGCAATACTCCCAAACATATATTCGATACAATTACAATATACGGACAAATAAATCTTCAAACAAGCAATAACAACAATGGAAATCCAGTTTTTTAACATAATCAACACTTTTTTTCAATCGGCGAAAGATTTACTTCGAATATTTTGAATGTGTCTAAAATATTTCTAACTGTACAAACTCTTCTTTCAATTAAAGGTTATAATGTTGTTCATAAATAGGTCGGTGTTCTAAATTTAAAGTCTTGCTGTACATAAACAAATTATATCCACACTTTTGGTTTACAATATTATGGTATGTTTTTATCATTTAATTTAGATTATGTCGTAAACAGTTAGCTTCTCGATCATTTCATCGCTGTCGTCAAATTTAACTAGATGAGCTTGAGTAACGAAACCACCGCTTTACCTGACCCTGACCTGACATGACTTTGTACATAGTGACTAATGACTGTATAAGAATTAATAATAACTAACTTGACACTGGTAAAGTAAGCCGTGAAAAACGATCGAAAGCCATATTTATAAAAGAAGAAGAAGAAGTCAGTCAGCTTTGGTTTTAGAATCCTGCAATATATTTCCCGAATCGGTACTACTGTCTTTTCTACTTACCGGTCGTACATTTGTGCTAGCCATCTTTGTAACCTGGGTTGATGATACGGGAAGCTTAAGTTTACGAAAGGTAATAAATTAAGATTGCAGCTTCAAGTCTGATCGCCTCTTTGGGCGAGGGGTTAGCGGTTACTCCTAAATCCACCGACCAACCTCGAGGCTCAGGTTTTATTTCCGACGAGGGCAGACATTTGTGTGATGAACTTAAACCTCTGTATTTCCGAGTCTGAGTGTTTATTACATTTGGTATTTTCTTATGTGTTTCTATGTATGAATCAGAGATACTGATCCCTGACTAACACTTAATGCAATCATGTAATTTGCTTATTTAGAGGTCAGATCAACTTGTGTTGTTTATCCAGGAAAAAGTATTGGCGACGCACCGTTGTCGTCTTCACTGTATAACCGACGTCTAATTCTTACCATAAAAATCAGTCTGCTTTGTTGCCTCGCACTATAATAAAACATCTTATGGTTTATAGGATGGTGTACACTGAGGCAGTTTTGTTGGAAGTCTTGCGTATATCGAGTGTTGCTGCGGTTGGCATTCCACACATGGCATTGGATAATGCTCGCCTCGGAGACTACGTCATCCCAAAGGTAAATAATCTCGGTTTTTGAATTAGGTACCTATTAAAATACAGTACTACAGTATAGAAGAATGAATTTATTTTATTTTTATGATATTGGAAGGCAAATAAGCAACCGGATTTATTGATGGTAAGAAATTCACGCCACCTAGAGATACCAAAGGTGGTAAGGGCGAGTTGCTACCCTGAGGCCGGAATGCTAGGACTCGGGCAAAAGTAACTTTATCTGCCGCTTTATTCTCCGAACCAGAACAATCAACGGCAAGCATTGAAATTATGGCGACAGGAATAGTTAAAGCGTTGGTACCAACCCGGGCGAGTCGCTGCGAAACTCTTACCACCTACTCAGATGTCACGGTGCTACTGACAATAAGCCTATGCGCGCCTTTTACGAGCTGCATAGCTGAAAGGTAGATGGTCTATTCTGCAAGAAAGCTCGCACCAACACGGGGATAATTGAATTCTGTTAAATGAAGGTAATATTAAATAAAATGGTGCATGCGACTCATATGAGACAACATATTATATTTTATATGCAATACATTTATATTTTTTGTGTGTCTGTTTATCTGTCTGTCTATCAGTTTAGTATATTTTATATTGGATTTGATAAGGAGAATTCCGAAAAATTTAAAGCACATCAGTTTTAAGTTGGCAACGCACCCTCAACAACTCAGTTACATTCTCGAAGTATTACCAGCACCATCCTTAAATCAATCTGTTTGTTTGTCTTTTACGAAAAATAGTTTTAAGGTAGATAGGCTATACCTATTTATTAAAAAAATACTTTTAGTGTTTTGTATCATCAGGGTACCTTTCTACTACTGTCCATTCATGACTTGCATAATGGGCAACATTGGACAGATCCAACAGAATTTCGACCAGAAAGGTTTCTCACCAAAGAAGGAAACCTCATACAAGATGATTGGCTTATGCCTTTTGGAAATGGTAAGAGATATATCTACATACTTAGTATTATATATAAGTAGATAAGTCCGTATCTAATAGTAGAGCTATTCATATTATTCAATATATAAGCAGGTAAGTGAGTATCTTCACGCACTTATCATCCCTAAAGGGATAGGCAGAGGCCCTACGGGGCCCACGAGCACCCGAAAGTACAACTTAAGGGATATCCAATAATTATGTAAGATACTTTCGGTAATCTTTCGACCCCCCTTGGTGAGATTTAGCCCTAACGTAACCCTTTCCTCCACTCCTAAATCTCAAGTGAACGTTTTTATTAGTAAATTTTGTGGAAATGCATTGGAATTTTTTTGAAGAGAAAAAAATAGTTCTCTTTATGTTTTTTCAACCGACTCGAAAAGTAGGGTACTCAATTCGACTGTGTGTTTTTTATTTGATAGAAGAAGGCGTTACTTTGCGGAAATCCATACTTAAATCTAAATAAAATTATTTAATTTGCAAATTTTCCGCTAAAAATGTGTATACGTATTATGGAGTAACAAAACAGACAAAATAGTGCGCTAAGAATGAATTGGACTTACCGGAAGCTAAAACTCCCAAATATATCCAGCTCCACACAATACACACCACTAAACTGTTTAATTAGCACCAACAATACACATACTACTAAAAACTCAACGTACGTTTCGCTTCGTAACCGAAGCATCATCAAGAGAAATCGACTGCACTCCACGAAGGTCGAGCAGATACTCATGTATCTGCTCGACCTGCTGCTGCTGTTAGTGGTGTGTATTGTGTGGAGCTGGATATATTTGGGAGTTTTAGCTTCCGGTAAGTCCAATTCATTCTTAGCGCACTATTTTGTCTGTTTTGTTACTCCATAATACGTATACACATTTTTAGCGGAAAATTTGCAAATTAAATAATTTTATTTAGATTTATGTTTTTTATTTGTTTGTTAGGCGATTGTTCGACCAAAAACCGATTTTGATGATTGTTTTTTTGGAATGGTAGGTCGTAATTTTGAAGTGGCCCCATATTAATTTTATCACAATCCAACAAGTGGTTTTTGATATTAACTCATCTAACAAACAGTGTTTCATAATAGATATTCTGGTAACTGTCAAATGAACTAAAATAAAAAATTAAAAACTGTTTCAGCTGTTTAGGACCTACCTACATACACATACATACACAGTAAAAAGAAATCCACCTGTCTGCCTGTTACGCTTTCACGGCTAAACTGCTGATCTGATTTTAATGAAATTTGACATGCATAAATATAGTAAATACATAGGTTCAAGCATAGGCCACTTTTTTCATAAACCAAGTCTCTAAGTTATACGCCTTGGGGGAAGGCAGTTTTTATGAAATTCTATTCTACACGGACGAAGTAGTGGGTGAACGGCTAGTTACATAAACAAACATACATATCCTCACACAAAGTGCTTTACGGGATAACTAGTGTGAGATATTCCATCAAGAGACAAATCTCACGATCCTTGTGACCATTCTGGCTTCCATCACATTCGTTACCCTTTTCATTCAAATACGCCGGTTTTCAAGACTTTTGGAGCCACTCTCAGATTATACCCGGGCGATTTGATCGTAGAATATCAACCTAGGTCTCTCCGGTTACCTACATCTATGCGAAACACGTTTATGTGGACTATGCCTTCTACAAATTGGCCAAACCAGAATAATTATTCTCAAATCAAGACTGATTTTATTCATACTGAGATGCAAGCGTTTAAAAAAGTCATTTTCTCTGTACATTTTAGATATCTTGAAAATCTAAATTTTTGTTGCAGGCAAACGACGCTGTATAGGCGAAGGGCTTGCAAGATCCGAATTGTTTATGTTCCTGACACACATTTTACAACAATTCAATCTTAAAGTTCCTGACGGTGACCCCTTACCATCTTTGGAACCTATAGATGGAGTTACTTTGTCTGCACAGGAGTTTCGCGCTGTGTTTGAACCTAGATTTTGATCTAATAACAATTTGAGCACAAAATAAATACCTATGCATCAAGTATTTCAAGTCGATAATTTAATACTAGAATATTATTGTTTACTTTCTAAATATTTTCTAATGTTATTTGAAGGCAAAAAAGCAGACGGATTTCCTGATAGTAAAAAAATCACGCCACCTAGAGACGCCAAAGGCAATGGTGAGTTGCCAAACTGACTACCGGATAATAGGCTTCGAGCTATCTTACCCTCTGAACCGGAACACGTCAATGGCAAGCACTGAAGTTATGGCGGCACGAATAAGTAAGACGGTGGTACCTATCCATGCGAGTCGCTGCGTAACCTGGTGACGGTAAGCCTATGCTTGCCTTTTACGAGCTGCCTGGCAGGGAGGCAGATGGTCTATTCTGCAAAGGAGCCCAGATCAACACGGGGTAGTATGAACACACGGGGGTCGATTATTTTATATCCCCTGTTTGGTCTATATATCCGTCTCCCTGGCTGGCAGCTGGTAAGTGGTGATCATGGGTAAAACCAACACGACTACTAGTGGAAGAGTGCTGTGCAGTAACTTGGCCAGGTGGATTACTAATCCACCGCCTTACCTGTTGCTACCGTCATACTCCATAGCGATAGTGTTTGGCACTGGCGTGTCCTGGTCCAAAGGGTAAAAAGCCTTTAGACTTGCACATAAATCCTAATATCCATGCCCCAGGAATGCGACACAGCAAAACATCTATGACTATTGACCACGGTTGTCTCTTACCATCAGGAGACCCGTGTGCATGTTCGTTGACCTATCACCTAAAAAAAGGGTGATTCTTTCTTATTTGAAAGTTAGCATTCCTTATATGATCCAGTGTCAATTGGTGTTGTGTATTTTTAACCGTTAGTATTTTTTTATAATATTGGAAGGCAAACAAGCAGACGGATTTCGTAATGGTAAGAAATTCACGTCGCCTAGGAACACCAAAGGTGGTAATGGTGCCAACCTGAGGCCGGGATGTTAAGCCTCTAGCAAAAGTAAGTTTGCCGGCTACCTTACCCTCCAAACCGGAACGTCATGACATTATGGCGGTAGGAATAGGAAAGGCGGTGGTACCAATCCGGGTGAGTCGCTGCAAAACTCTACCACCTAATCAAATGTCACCGTGTAAGTATCGGTAAGCCTATGCTCGCCTTTTACGAGATACCTGGCAGGAATCGGAGACGAGAAAAGGGTGTGCTTGTTGACCTGGCCACCAAAATGGGGTAATTTAAAGGACATAAACATTTTAGAGTAATGGTCGAAAAATGACACATATTATTTGGAAGGATAAATCAGTGCTAGTGTTCACTAATTGAATAGATTGTCTTAAATAAAATTTTGAATTTGCGATGTGTTCTTGACTAATGTTGCCAATTTAGAAAAATCTAAAAGTAACAATTTCATTTTGTAACATTTAATTGTCTTTCAATCTGTAATAATTTTGTATAGTTGAATAGGAGTTTTTTGGCATTTTGTTAAATTTTGGATTTCAGTAAGGCTACACTGCCATGAAAGGAATAAAATTCTTATATTCGCAGGCTGTACATTAAAAATCGATTCGGTTCGCGCATGCGTTTGGAGCTCGTACAAGTAACTAACTCTAGTGTCAAGTTAAGCCGGTGAAACTGTAACAATATTTTTAACTAAAATCATAATAACTAAATCCAAAGAAATGACGTAATTCCGAGCAATGTTTATAATCAAAAGCAAACATTGTTAAAAAATTAACATCAACGTAATGTTTTAATTTTAGTGATTCTTTTTTTAATAAACAAATCGTTATTTTTTATTATCAAACAATTGTCAATGTAAGCTGTATACATATTACATAGATAAATAAACATTCTTTTTGATTTAGGGTATAATTTAACTAAAATACTGTAGAAAATTGCTAAAAATATTAAAAATTATGATTTAAATTAAATAATTTCAAAAATAAATAATGATTACTTGAAAAATATGCTGGTATATAGTTGATATATGTAGTAGTAGTGTGGTTGCTATGGGTGGACCTTTACTAAAAATAGAAAACATGTACATTCAAAAACATATTTAAACATCGATTTTTTGTATAAAATAAAATAATACAAGTGAATGTTTGAAATGAGTGAATATTATTAGTGTAAAATGAATGAAACTTTGGGCCGCGGGTATGCCCGCATTGAATCCATTAGGGCAGCTCGTGGTGAGCCTGTCGCAGTGCCCGAACCAGGTGTACCGCCGCCAGACAAATATAACTCCGTGTATATCGCTCTCTTCGTCGCAGGCACAGCTTTATTGCTGCCATTTAACAGGTATTAAAAACATTTCTCTCTTTATAAAGTCCTACCGAAAAGGTGTCCCAAGTTTTAGACAATGACACTCTTGAGATAATCACAGTATATATAGTAACAAATATCCACATATAAGTAATGCGATTCAAATTAGTTTTACTATAGAAAGAGTTAAGCACTTTGTAAGTCAAATGACAAAACGTACCATAACATTGAAAACCAAAATTTAAATCACTTTATTTGTTTAAAAATATATTTTGTTAACTGTACTGAATAATACTGTAATAATTTATACGCAGTAAAATTATTATTTTGATTTCAGTACATTAATCCTTTACATATAGAATTTAAATACAAGCAGTTTCCTGGATTTCCCTTGGATTCCATCATCAAATCCTGATTTTTATGGGAATAGTGGTTCCATCCTCAGATCCGAACCTCGAAAGTACGCTCTTTCGAATATAAAGTATTTTTGAAGTTGGTTCAGTAACGGAGAAACCTACTAACTTTTACAAAAAATATACCTAGGAGTCAAACCTGCCCCTTTTTTTATAAATTGGTTAAAAAATTTAATATCTGTTTTGACAAGATATACAAAATAAAAATTCAAGAATTATAAAACACAAAATCAGCCGCTACTCTGCGGAAATTAGGTAGTATTATTATTACTTGTTTGAAAGAAAGAAAGAAATGAAAGAAAAAATATTTATTTGCGGAATATGTGTGTAAATGAGATGTTACAAAAATATTTAAGTAAGTATATCAACATATTTTACGACAATTCGGTGTGCAAATATTTTTACTTTAACTTACTTCAACTTTTACACTTTAACTTTTAAGCCATTATTTATATTTATAACTAGTTTAATTATTTGAAAAAAGAAATTTATTTATTTGCCGAGAATGTGTGTTAAAAGCTGTAACAAAGAGATTTGTTAATACCAACATATTCTACCACATTATGATCATTAAAGATTTAAAATTATACTAATTTATTATTAAGATTTTAAAATATAATTAGGTTTAACCCTAACTACCATAAGCTACCACCGTTTCCAAGCCTAGCCAGTCAGGAGAAGAAACGGCGAAAGAAACTCCTCGGCAAACAAGAATATAATATTATTTGATATGAAATTAGTTTTAGGAAAATAATTATTTATTAAACTTTTCTCCAAAAAAACATTTACACTATAATAAGCTTTATCTAACAACAAGTCAAATAGCTTCTTTCGAAACCTTTTTAAAGGCAGTGATTTAAGACTATCAGGAATTTTGTTATATATACGAATTGACATACAGTACACATTCTTTTTATAAATATTAAGTTTTTGACTAGGCACGTGCAACTTCTCACTATTTCTAAAAGTGAACTTCCTAAAATTTCAGCATTTGTTTTAAGCAAATGATGATGTTTTTTTACTAATACAGTACATAATGTTGTTAATATTATTTTATTATAAGTCGTTATTTTATAATCTTAATTTGGGAGAATTCTTCCGGAACAGTTTAAAGTATTCCTCGATACGTATATATATATATACGTATAAATAAACAAATATATAAATATATATACACACCATGTTTAGCACTGGTCTCCATCTCTGTGAGTTCAACCAGCACAGTGATGTACCACTCAAAGTCCACCACGTGCTGGTAGTTGTTCTGTGAACAGATTTC
>NJDD01001059.1:289701-303260 GCA_002245505.1 Calephelis nemesis
CTTAGATTTACGCCTAAACTGACGCGGATAAACTTTGATCCAAAGAGCATGGGCTACTTTTTATCACAAAAAAGCATAAGTTGTGAACGTGGGAAAATTAAGTTACTGCTAGTCGGGGTCCTCTGTGTATAATAGATCATCTGCCCCCCTGCCAGGCAATTCGTAAAAAGCGACGGTGGGTTAATGGGTCATGATTATACGACCACTCGTACTGAAGCTATGCAGCAACTTGTCAAGATAAAGATCCACCGCTTTCCAATTCCAGTCGCCATAATGATACTGTAATGGTTCGATCCAGATGTAAGGGTAGTCGATAGACCAGGTCAGTAGAATACGTAATATCTATAGCCTCTGTAAGCCACGATTGTCTCTGGAGATACTGATATCACCATAAGACGAGTCGTCTGCTTGTGTTGTGTCTTTCCATTACCTGTTTTTATAGCTGTATCCCGTTGCTAACACTTGGTACATGCATAGCTATTTTTTTAAAGTTTTTGTGTCAAAATCCCTTCGAAAGCTTGTTACTAGCTTTTGCCTACGTCTTGGGGTAAGTGTTAAAATCATTCCGTAAGAACCAGGAGAAGGACAAAGGATACGTTTTATCCCATTTCGCTGCGATGAAACTAGGTAAAACAAAATTGAAATTGTTTCAATACAAACTGAAAGGTTGGAAAAAAGTTCGGCAGAATAGCTGGGTTGTATGTATAAAAGAAAGTCCTGTTAGTAACACTATTCATAGCTAAAGAAAAGCTGATCCGGTTTGGCTAAAAATTGACGGCGAGGTAGCTTAGAACCAGGAAAAGGACATATAATCATTTTTATCCCGTTCGACTGCGAGGAAACTAGAAAACGAGACGGACGAAGTTCACCGCAATAGTTAGTTTAAAAGAAATGCGTTTCTTTCTGTTACCAATAAGTATAACTCAAAAATCAGTGGGGGGATCAGGATAAGATTTGTTTATTATAAGACCACCTCGAAATTGACCGTACTGTACAAATCGTACGAATTACCTAACTGTGAACTCCGCTGGAATGTGACTCCCCTCCCGCTTCCCCGCGCGGCGCCCCGTTCTTTAGCGACTAGCGATAGTATCATTGTTACTGTTATCAAATCGTGTTGGTCCGGGCTCCTTTGCAGAATAAACCATCTGCCTTCCTGCCAGGCAGCTCGTAAAAGGCGGAATAGGGTCACTGTCACTAACACCGTGACATCTGACTAGGTGGTAGAGTTTCGCAACGACTCGCCCGGATTGGTACCACCGACTTACCTTTTGTTTTCGCCATAATGTTATGACGTGTTCCGGTTAGGAGGGTATGGTAGCCGGTAAACTTACTTTTTCTCGAGGACTATTGTCCAGCCCTCAGGTCGGCAACGCACCATTACCACATTTGGTGTCTCTAGGCGGCGTGAATTTCTTAACATCAGAAAATCCGTCTGCTTGTTTGCCTTCCAATATCATGATAAATTAATGAAAAATGACAAATGACGTCACATAGCGAGGTGCACAGTTAATTCGTACGGGTTGTAAGAAAAAGGTGTTCATCAAGTCGCAACATAGTAATGAAATTGTAGTCGATTCTTTACATTCTACTGCATTTAAAATAAACGTCGTTTATTTCCAGTTTCATAATGGCAGTGGACTACTTCAAGCAGCTCTACCCCAACACGACAATAATGTACGACATGTCTACCGTTTACATTGCTTCCGCGTGTGTAGCCGTCGTCATCAACAACCTTCTGCTGGATCTCTTCACTTACAACACACGGATCATATTCGGTATGACATTATCTAAAAGCTTCATAATGGCAATAATTTACTAAACAATACTGCCCGTACTAGCATGAATCCATAAGCGTACTAATGTAATAAATGCGAATTTTCATAAAATTTTATATGAGTGTAGTTAAATACTCTTCAAACACAGGCTACTAATTTGTATTTATATAAAAACTAGCTGACCCAGCAAACTTCGTATCGCTTGACATTAATGCTTCGACAGTAGAGCAGTCTGTCGGATCCGATTTGAAACATTCCAAAATCAACAACGACTTATTATTAAAAAATTAATAAAAAACAAAATCCAGGAGACCAAATTGTGAATCTAAACCATTCTCGAATACCCTTGCACACGCACAAAAACTTTCATCAACATCGGTCCAGGCGTCTAGAAGGAGTTCAGTGACATACACACTCACAGAAGAATTATATATATAAAGATAATGTGTTAAAATATAAAATAAAAAAGCAACTCTAGAACTATAATGGTGGATGAAATTTTGTATGTTTTTTCTTGTTGTAACCCTATTAGTTGTATCTCTGCGGATAGGTACGGGCGCAATATTTTTTTTCATACAACAGTTTCGGAATCAGTAACACATATAGGCATTTCACTGCGGATCTAGAACCTAAGAAAGTTAGTACTCATCCCTTCCAGATCACAAAAATATCTGTAGGATTACCTAATCTTGAATCTCGATATCATGCGAATTGGGAATTCGAATCTTATATGTCATTTAAGGGACTTTTGAATGCAGTACCTACTTGCGGATTATTAACATAACATAAATGAATTTAACGAATCTGATAAAATAATTTATTGTTTACTATTAACTAAATGTTAATAATTCGCCAGTATTATGTTCAAGATTATCTACCTAAAATGACATACCTACTTGATTTCTATTTCCAATATTGCATGAATTGAGCTTCAAGAGTAACCCTACTGATCTTATTCAATTCAATCGGAATTATTTTTTTTCAATTGATAAGATTACCTCATAATATGCCCATACTAAAAAACATGCGAACATTGCGTCGTTATAATGACCTAGCTGTTTACTCGAAACTTCGTCTTATAAGAAAATTGATTTTTTCAGACATAGACTGCATTTAGGTTTTAAATTATAAATTATACATATCAAAATTCATCGAAATCGGTCCAACGTGCGGTCGCGGTTTAACCTTGAAAACGTAACAGACAAACAGTCATTCGCATTTATTGTATATAGACTATTTTGGCATATAACGCATATATTGCTTAAAAATAAAGTCGATTATGTTAATTGTCACTCAAGAACTGCTAGACCGACTTTGAATATTATTTTTTTTGGATTTGTCTTAACTTTAAACAGCAGAATAACAGTGAAAACAATAAAAAAAACAATCACTTATTACGAGTTCGCCGGGATACTGTTATAGTATAAGTAAAGGATGTATTTTAACTTTATTGTTCAACTAGGCTAAAAATAATACTGCTAATGTTACATTACAGGTATACTACTATCGTTAGTGACGATGTTGTTCGTTGCAATCTGCAATATTGGTTACGCCGGGTTCTCCTCAAATGTCTCCTACACCATAAACCTGGTAGCCATAGGGGTAGTGGCATTCGGCTGCACAGTACAACAAGCATCGTATTACGGGTTCACTGGGTGTTTACCACCTCGGTACACTCAAGCTGTTATGGCTGGAGAAAGTAAGTTTGTTTAATAGATGTCTGCACTTCTGGGTCTGGGTGTTTATTTATAAATTCTAGTTTCTACTTATTTAAATAATTATACGTACTAGTGGTCGCACGTTGGTCGAAGTTCGACCACAATGATTTTAATTAAAAGTTATTTACAATATTTTTGATAAGAACGCCATCTTCATTTATCAAAACCAACTACTTTGTTTCCAAACTTGATGAATATATTATTATACTTAGAATGCCATCTGTGATCTTTTATCGTTATCATAATATATGTTTGTAGTAAGTGTATGTCAAATGCTCGTTAGTACATGTGGTATTTTTTTATGTACTGTATAAGTATTATTACTGAAACATATTAGAGTCATTTTCAAATTTTTGGACCGTTGATGAAATAGACTTGTCCTCAAAATTTATACAAAAAAATAATACTGATAAATATATTAATTCTTAATAATTCAAGTTCTATTTTGCTGAACGATCATTGTATTTTACAGAATCGTTAATGAATATCTACCTTTTTAGTAATACGTAATGCCAATTTTATAAAACTTTTTGAACTGTTAATTTTCTGTCTCCATACAAAAAAAAATTGTCCGCCAATCCCTTTGCAACTTTGGGCACAATTTACATATTGTGTTATTTTACGAGGGCCAAACTGAAAGTTTTTAGAACTGGCAACTTAAAAGCATTATATTAAAAAAATAAGTTTATATTTTGAAAATAGAACTCTTGACATACCAATAATATTGAGTATACATTTCATTCATTTGTCATTTGCTTTACGATTTGGCGGCAAATTGAAAATTGTCTGTGCACGTTAAGCCGAGAAAATTTTCGTGCAATGATTTTTTATGACTTTCGATGTCATATAAGTCAACAAGAAAGTTATGATAGACTTCGATTGGCTTTTCACGATGAAGCCCCATCTCGTGCCACAGTTTACAACTGGTTTAATGAATTCAAACGTGGTCGAACTAATCTCACCGATGATTTGCGTGAGGGACGGCCTTCTACAGCGACGACTGAAGACAATATCAGTGCTGTGCGGCGTATGATAGAGACTGACAAAAGAGTGACCTATCAGCAGATTCGGACAAGTCTAGGCATAGGTATGAGTCAAGTGCACAAAATCCTCCATGAACATTTAGCGGTCAGGAAGCTTTGTGCCCGCTGGATACCGCATAATTTGACCGAGGCTCAAAAAATCCGCCGTGTTGATTAGTGCCGAGAAATGATCCAAAAATTTAACGGAGGTGACTCAAATGCTGTGTTCGACATACTAACGGGTGACGAAAGCTGGATTTACTGTTATGATCCGGAAACCAAAAGACAATCTGCTCAGTGGGTGTTTCCTTCTGAAGAGTTGCCAACTAAAGTGAAGAGAGGTCGAAGTGTTGGAAAAAGAAAGAAAAGAAGCCTCGTTCTTCGGAAAGACAAGTCATTACGCGACAGTTGTCTTAGAGGATCAGAAAACGGTTAATGCAGAGTGGTACACTAACAACTGTTTGCCACTTGTCTTGGAAAAAGTTCGAGAGAAACGACCTCGCAGCAGGATCCTCCTTCATCACGACAATGCCTCGTCGCACACCGCCAGGCAAACGATCGACTATTTGGCGACCTCAGACGTGGAATTACTGGGTCACCCGCCGTATAGCCCCGACCTCGCACCCTGCGATTTTTATTTATTTCCGAAAATAAAAGAAAAACTTCGAGGAAAACATTTTATGGACGCCGAAGAAGAGACCCCTAAGGCCGAGTGGGCAAGGTGCTTTTCTCAATGGTTCCATCGAATGCAGCGATGTATTGATGTAAATGGACGCTATTTTGAAAAGTTATAATAAAACTAATAACTTGCTAGAATGCTTAGTTTTTGATTTTCTAAGAACTTTCAGTTTGACCCTCGTAATGTTTTTAATTGGGCTTAAATGCCATAATCCCTCTAATTAAGACTATCATATATGATTTATTTAATAACAAATCGATAAAGAACATGAAACTGTAGCAAACTAACTTGATGGTCCAGCAAATTAACCATTTGGTAACAAACTGTTTTGTAACGTTATATCAAGATGATTTTCTTTAAATTTTGAACTCAATCTAATGCGATAATATTGGCAGAACTCGATTCTGATTGGCTTATAAATATTGTCATGGCATGTGTAAGATAGAGATAGTGAGTATTATATTGCGCTTGTCCGCGGTGAAAAGCTGTTTTACAGTTTGGTTATCAAAAAAGAATTTTGCGATTTGTCGGTAAGTAGTAAGTATTATACTTGTGTTATTTATGTGAGCCATTAATAATACATTTATCAAGTCACTTTGCTATAAATACCAAGTTATTCCTTCTGTTGTCGTCCGTAAAAACAATTATAGATTTGGTTTTGTTTACAGTTTGGTAACAATTCGTTACGTTACAAAACTGTTCTGGGTAAAGCTAGGAGTACAATAAGTATTAACCGACTTTTTGCAAAAAGTATGCTTTTTAAATATTTAATGTTTTGTTTTAAATAAATACTTAACTTTGCTTATCTATACGTTATGATAAAATATTATCAGTAGGTAAATTATTTAAAAAAATATCTATTACTAATTGAGGACGATCTGTTTGCTACCGGGAAACTCAAATACAGTTGGAAAGGGATAATATTAATTAATATATTGTGAACAAATTTTGTCCTACATCTTTTGGAAATTCATGAATAAAATGTTTTTGATACAAGTCGATCAACGAATCGCGCTAATTTCTAAGGTCACTGTTTTTTTTATTAAAAATGTTAAAAGAACCACGTCGATACAAAGCTGAAATAAATAAATTTAAACAGAAGTTAACATTACTGAAGCAAATCCAACTGCAAATGATGAATGCACGCTATTTGTGGACGTAGTACCTTCCGGAGCTACTCCAAACACCAACCAAGAAGATTTAACATACCAATTGATATAAATAATTACTGTTTGTCGAAAATACCATATTTATGAAAAGGCTGAGTTATATCAGATAGTGTTTTTTTTTAAATATCTATTTAAAATCCTCAAATATAACCTTAGTAGACTAATACATAGTTATCAAAACAATAAAATCAAAAAGTATGATAATATTTTTTGGATGTTGTACACTAAGCTTTAAAATTACAATTTGGTTACTTTGGTCCATTTAACAACAACTTTGTTGCAACAGTTTTGTAACAACAATTTGATAACGACGGACCCAATCAATTTGAAAATTACTCATTAACGTTCTGCACTTCTCCTACACATAAACTATAAGTGTGCCAAATATAATATTCCTCCGTCTGCGCAATTTTCGTAAAATGGGTTCAAAGTTTTTGCTTCACGTACTTTTTAACTAATACTCCACAAGCATACAATTTGCTTATTTTGGGGTTAGATTCAATTTTTGTAATTTGTCCAGGGATATAATTTATTAGGTATGTGCCTCATACACTCATTTACATGTAGTATAAAGTGGTTATCTTAACATTACTAACAGACACTTCAATTTTATTTATTTGTATAGATTCTGTGGTCTAGTGTTGGCGTTGATAAAACAAGGTCTCGGGTTCGATTCCTAGGTCGAGCAACTCAAAATGAGTTTTTTTTCATTTTTTTTTATAAAAGCAACGTTGTTTGGGATTGGAAAAGTGGCCGCTTGGAAATAGGTTTGCCATATATCTCATTTTGGGAGTAAGTACCTTTGACATCTCTATCTAAATTTTCAGTTATACAGGCGTGAAGATATTTTGTTACTTTTTAAGTCTGCTAACAGTGTCGAAGTCATTACTGAAAATAAATGCCCAAACCCATGGCAAAAACAAAAAAAACTTTTAGTAAAAAGAAGTTACGTCTAAAAAACATTGATTAGGTATATCATCTTTGCTTACGTCCTCTATCTATCATCTCGATCCATAACTATTTGTGTACGTACGTGTACTTTTAGCCATAAGTCTTACATTTCAGCATTAAAATAATTTTACCATATTAAGTCATTATAAAGCTCGTCTTATTATACAACAGTTGATTACATGTAACAACATAATTCTAGCCGACCTGTTATATTACTACTAATTATTACTACACCAATGACGGTTCACTTCGAAACTAGTCTGTTTGTATGAAATTATGTTCTTAACTTTTTGCTAGGTTAAGGATTTTTAACTTAAATTGGCGGATAGTTTCTTTAAATGCTAGTTTTCAACAAAAGAAACTAGGGTAGGGAGCAGTTTTTTTTGGTAGGGGCTTCTAAACCTAGGACTATTTCATTTTTTATTTAGTTTTTGATTCTACTTGCTAGGTTATTCACGCACTAAGTTACGCAGAAAGTAATAACTAATTTTGATCGTTTTTTATTGTTTTTTATAATTATCAAACTAGGACCAAAGATACAATTTATTTTACAAAACAAATAATGTCATCTCTCATCTGGATAAACCTGCATACAATGTTTTCTTTTTCTCTTGGCTTCTCCTAAAAATTTACGAAAGAAGGAGTCTAAAGATTATAACATAGCACAGCTTGAAATCATCCCTATCTTTAATTTGTCAAGACAAAATTGACTATAAAACTTGGGTCTTTAAAGTTATGAAGTGACGAGTTAGGTATTTATATAGGGTGAAATATAAAATGTTTCTAATGTATAATAATATTTGTAATATTTAGTTTGCATAAAACCTTAAATAAATAAAACATATTTTAAATATCTGCAATGTTTAATATCATACTTGTCTCTTAGGTGCTGCAGGATTTTGGGTGTCGTTGGACCGGATCGCCACGAAATACTGGTTTCGACAGCCCCGTCACAGTACGTTCCTATTCTTCCTGTTCTCCATCCTTTTGCTGCTCTGCCACACGATGCTGCACCACATCACAATGCGACATCCGGTCATACTGTATTACCTGCAACTCACCAGCGAATCTCGCCAGCGACGCCGCATTCAGCTCCATTTGAATCCGACTGAAGATGCCACTTTGGTAAGATATATTTGTATTACCGGAAGACCAAAAATTACTCCAATCTGTTTATCGCCTCTGTGGTCCGGTGGTCCGGCACTCGACTTCTTGAGATCCGGGGTTCGATTTTATAGTCGGGCAACAAAAAAATAGAACATGTGTGTTTTTAATTTTCTAATAAAAATAACGTTGCCTGAGATTGGATATGTGCCCGGTTGGCGATAGGCTTGCCGTCTATCACATTGTGAGACTTAGTGTCTTTAGATAGTCGTGGGTGCCCTGGTTTTTATCTGCCTTCGTCTTTGGGGGTATGAGCGTGAAGATAATTTCTTTTGACCGCCTCGTTAGTCGAGTGGCTAGCGTACACGCCTAACTACACCGGTCGACTGCGAGGCTCGGGTTCGATTCCCGACGAGGGCAGACATTTGTGTGATGAACATTTAGATGTCTGCATTTCCGGATCTGGGTGTTTATTAAATTTATTCTGGTATCTATTTAAGTATTTCTGTGTATTAGAATCGTTGACTACCACCCATAACACAGGCATATAATTTGCTTACTTAGGGGTTAGATTCAATTTTTGTGTAATCATAAAAAAATAATTAGTAGTATGACGAAAGCGCTGTTGTATAGAAGATCCATCCCTACTGTATTTAAGCGAAGGCAGGCAGACTGTTCCGATTTTACGGCTAAAGCGGTGGACCAATTTTGATGAAATTTGATATGATTATAAAGATTATAAAAAAATTATTAGTAGTATGACGAAAGCGCTGTTGTATAGAAGATCCATCCCTACTGTATTTAAGCGAAGGCAGGCAGACTGTTCCGATTTTACGGCTAAAGCGGTGGACCAATTTTGATGAAATTTGATATGATTATAAAGATACCTAAATCTGGGCTGGGTTAGATTCAATTTGTGTAACTTGTCCAGGATTTTTTTTCTGTTTATCAAATAATGTGTATATGACCACCTGATTTGCCGAAGGGTACACGCTTAACTCCACTAACCAACCTCGGGTTTGATTCCCAACGGGGACAGGCATTTGTGTGTTGAAAACATCTATATCTGTATTTTCCGGGTCTGGGTGTTTATTATATTTATTCCTGTATCTATTTAAGTCTGTGTAAGTATGTATATGTATTGTTGTCTGCCACCCATAACACAGGCATATTATTTGCTTACTTTGTGATAAAATCAATTTGTTTTATTTGTCCAATGACATTTATTTATTGATTTGTTTCTAAGCGCAGTAAGACTGCAAAAAATCGACCCCAATTTCATGAATACAAGATCCACTCACACATAAAATATGCGTTATTAAAAATAGCTCAAAATCCACAGGTGAGATCTTGGATCTTCTATAGGGTCACTTCTGAATCATGACCAACCATTTGAAAAAAACTATCATCTATCTTAGACAGATTAGTGAAATTGGACCGTTAGACTGCTGAATAACACCACTAGTTTAATTTGTTAATCTTGGTTTCTTGCTGTACCCATTTACTTTAAAGAACATGTAGTAAAGTTCTGAACGCCTTTGCCCGGATTAGCACCGCCCGCGCCACCTTAATCTTGTCTTCCGCCGTTGTCAATATATAATTAAGGATATTCCAGACGGTTATACACACTTGTTGTAAACATTGGTTTGCATCCGTCTGGACCGTAGATTTAATTCAAATTTATTAGTAATCGGAAGATGGAAACAAAATTTCCTCCTTTTATTTTAATTGGAAGGCATGATTTCAACCGTCTACCGTCCCTCTTTCAATCCTATTATCGTGTATTCTATATGACAATTTGAGATACCTATATACAAGTTGATTTTGTACTGAAATTCACATGTAATGCGTTTTTTGTTAAAATCTAAGTACCTTTAACACTTTCTTGACTCGTTGATGCACAGTAATATTCGTACGAGGTTATGTTGCACCGCATGCTAAAACGGATTTCAAGATAAAGTAAGCATGATGCTACTAACCTATTTTGGCAACTTACTACTAGCGTAAGGATCGCCTCTGTGGTCTAGCGGTTCAGTTGTTGGACTTGACTGCATGAGGTCCCGGGTTCGAATGCCAGGTCGGGCAACATAAAGAAAATTCGGTTTTTGCCGATTTTCTAATAAAAAAAATGTTGCTCGGGATAAAATATGTGCCCGGTTGGCGATAGGCTTGCCACCTATCACATTGTGGGACTTAGTATCTTCGGCTAGTCGAGGGTGCCCTGGTTGTGCCTCTGCCTACTCCTTTGGCGATATAGGCGTGAAGATACTTTACTACTAGCGTCATTGTATGAAAATGGTAATGAATGCGGAGGAAGCCACACAAGTCTGCTAGAATCGTGAGATTTGGCACTCGGTACTTTCTGCCCATCCCGTAAGGGACTTGGAGTGAAAATATATATGTATGCACATGCAGTTTTGTTATCTATACTATTTACTTGCGTATAATAAAATGGTTTTTTTATTTTTTACAGATGGAGAACGAAGCCGGGGAGCCAAATTTTGGTGTCCTAAAACTACAAAGTCCTGCCCCCTCGAGTGCCGGTGCAGGTACGAGTACGTGTCTGAAATGTATAACTTTTAAACGCTAGTCGACCAGTCTTTTGATATAAGCTCAAATAACTCGTCCCACTATTAGATTAGTTTATATTGTTAGTAGATATAAAGAATATAAATAAAATAAATAGCTTTAGTGCAGATATCCGAAGAAGTTCTTTGACATGTAACAGGTAACTCAATCTCCAATCACAAGTGTTTTTTAATGTGTATTGCGTACATATTAATGTACTCGTACCTATGCGTAAATCCTTGCCTATAGGCGACGTGAATTTATTACCATCAGGAAATCCGTCTGGTTGTTTGTCTTCCAATATCATAAGAATTAAATAAATAAAACAAAATATTTACTTGATATGACAAAGAATAACAATTAAAATAAAATAAAACTAAAATTCGTTTATTATTAGGTTACATATACCCATAAAATATTAATTGAAATTTCATATAAGGTAACACATTAAGCAATTAAAGCCTTAATTGTGCTGTTTTGGAGCTTCACTTGAGCTGATCAGGATGAATTTTTATGAAATTTGGTGTTCATTAACTCCACATCCATTTTTATAGATTACCAGCGGCCCGGTACGTGCTCTGCTACGTAGGTATAAAACGGCATGAATGATATAACACAACAATACAAAAAAAGAAAAAATCTTCTGAAAAAAGTTTCAATATGGCACAATCTCCATCTGTAAAACTTTTCAATATGAGTGAAAAATACCCGTTAACAAAATGATACGCTATTTATTGAATTCTTTTGTTACAAAAAATGTGATGATAAAAAACCGCTCTACCAATTTTATGCAAACTTAACATAAACCATCTACTAAACAGTCCGAACAATGCCTAAACATTTGGTTTGGATAGGTGAGCCCGTTCTTGAGTTATGAAATTACAACCATAGATTAATAAGTATATAAGATAAAAACGATTATTGGTTTTTAAAAGGTGCAATATTACGATCACAAAATTCAAATAGGCAGATGTAGTTTTAATACTGAAGGCGTGTATCGCGTGTTGGCGCACCCTCCTGCTGTAGGTGTTTAATTCAAAAACAGAGCCGAATTAGGCTAAAAACTCATGGAGCTGATGGAACTGCGTTTTTATTTCAAAACTCACAAGACCGGTAGGTATTTTGTGCGGTCCTAAAGCTGTCGCGGTAGAAACCATCCCTAGCAAGCTTGTACGATTCTACGGGCGGACGACCGATGCCACTGGAACCGCAAACAACCGCGGAAGCTGCGGGTGTAAAACGAGATGTGAGTTTTAGCCTTAGACTACTGTATGTAACATTATAGTGGTATTGTTAACCTTATGATTACAGGTGAAGTAGAGAACACGTTCAGTTTCGCGAATCCGGTGTATTCTCCCACCGCGACCGCTATACCTCTGGCGTCTCAGTCCAGTCTGCCGGAAGCTACGTCTCCACCAGAAAACCTCCGGACACCTAGACCCTCGTACAAGGTCGAGGATGTCGTTTTTGAACCAGCTGAAAGACCTACTTCATGGAGGGGTTTAAAACGTAAGGATTTTTGCTTTAATTTAACTTTTTTTTGTAGATTAAATTTTATTGATGATTTTTAAATTTTACTTGCTTGAAAATTTTCAGTCAAATCTTCCTTTATTTCGTAGGAAGAAATACTACACTTTAAATACAATAATAAAATTATAGTCTAACTAATAAAATGTTTTAAACAAAATTAAACTAAACAATTACATTACAAATTCGCAAACAAACACACATAAGTCTAAAAAGGTATACTTTTTTTTATATATTTATAAAAATAAGTAGGTGATCCAAATACAACATGGCGGATCTATTCACCAAGAATGTAAGTTAAGTCCAAAATAAAAACATTTACTTTAACATTTACTTAGACAAAATGAATACTTCTACTTCAATACAAACAATTGAAAATAATATTGAAATTTTTACGTTTTTTTTTGTGGTGAGAGAAGACCGCTTACGTTTATTTAACTATAAAACTATGAAATAGCTTTTCCGAAATACTTTGATAAAAGATTTAAGAAGCTAAAAATTTTGAAATAAATAAGAATATTTTATATATTTACGAAAATGTTTAAAATTCTTACACAAATTGATTTGACATAATATCGTGACATTTGACATTTTCAGGTGGTATTTTAGCGAGGTGGGCTGTGGCGCGTGCTATATATCCATACATGGTGTCGATCGGCCTGGTGTACTTCACGACGCTGAGCCTGTATCCTGGCATCGCTTCCGAGATCCACTCCTGTCGCCTGGGAACATGGATGCCTATAATACTCATGTCCGCCTTTAACTTCTTCGATTTGGTTGGAAAGGTAATGTCTCTAAAAGTAACGTCGTATATACTTAGTCTGGCCATAAATACTGTTACACTTAAAAATAAAAAAATATTACATTTGAATTTCGAATCTGTCATTTTTATACGATTGTTCATTGTGTTTTCTCATTTTGGCGCCAATACATTGTACAATATTTTGCGATATTAAAATGGAGTGGGGTGATAAAGAGAACCGAATCGCTTTGATTGCATTACACAAAATAGGTATGGAGCCAAATGCAATTTTTAAAACTCT
>NJDD01001059.1:312595-342238 GCA_002245505.1 Calephelis nemesis
GTTGATACAAATCGAACATTTGACATTTGCCTCATTAGGTGGTCGTCATTCGAAATGTAACACAATGTTGGTATGTAATTTCATAATCATTTAAGCATTTAACATCTTAGCATGGTCACATGTCAATTAGCGATAGACATTTAAATTTGCTACAAACTCTCGACCTGGCTGTTTATCATACTAATATTATAAAGAGGAAAACTTTGTTTGTTTGTTTGGTTGTGATGAATAGGCTCAACAACTACTGGACTGGACTAAAAATTCTTTCACCATTCGAAACCTACATTATCCACGAGTGACATAGGCTTTGTTTCATCTAAATCGGTATATTAGAAGCCAAGTTACGTAGGCGAAGCTGCGTGAAACTGCTAGTTTATATATATATATATTAATAAGTGAAGCAAAATCCTTGGACCCCTTTTTATGAAAATTGCGCTGACGGAGGAGTATGAAATTTGGCACCCCTAGAGTTTATGTAGTTTAACTAAATATTAAAATTTATTTTGTGTTAGGGAGGAATGATTCTATAATACGTGAGATGGATCATTCGATCCGAAAACATTTCTAGGAAAAAGCTGAAACCATTTTTTATCCTTTTTTTGTTTGTGGGCGATCTATCACACGTAGACGTTAATTTAAGACATTGTGTGTCCTCGACGTGGGTGGTCCGATGGCTATTCCATTCGTCCTTGCTAAGTCCTCTCTCTAGAAAGATCCTGCAAATAAAATGTGATGTTCCGAATAAGTTTTTTAAGCCTACAAAATATTTTTTGTAGGCTTTAAAATACCTCTCAATTAATACAAACTTTTTAGCAGTCTATCATCTTTGCAGCATCTCCTATCAAGTACATCCCTTTTTACAATTGCTATCTCATTTTTTTCACGTTTTTAAGTTTAGGAGTAATTTCGAAGTAGGTGGGTGGGAAACTCTATCACTACTAAGTGATAGAGTTTCGCAGCGACTCGCCCGGATTGGTATCAACGCCTTGTCTATTCCTGCCGCAGAAACGTAAGTGCTTGTCGTTGACGTGTTCCGGTTCGGAGAGTACCTAATCAATATCATAAAAAAAACATGTGACCCGACTACTAGCAGTAAAATAACGAAAAATAATTAAAATTTCGTTCCTTGTACATAGATTTCCACAAAGTGTGATATTTATAAACTCCACTTATCACTACAAGAGTAATTTAAAAACACATTGTAAGTTTAACATTTTGTTGTCAAGAGCTTGAAATTGCAGACAAGATAAGGTTATGTCATGTCACGGTAGTCCAGAGCTAAAAAAACGTGTAAAATGAAAAATAAGATAATTAGACAGGGTTATCGTTGTAAGTAATTACGTTATCGGGATATGTAATAGCTTTAAAAAGAATTAGATTTACCAAAACAAATAAGATACACACTTTTTTTAAATAAACTCTTGTATTTTTCCACAATACTATTTATTTAACTTTATGGGGTTTAGAACTAAAGATCTTTAGCTATAAAGCCGCGATGACGCTGTGAAAAGTGAAATCAGTAGGCTAAAGTGTAACATTAAAGTGCAAAATGAAGTGTATTATGGTAAAGTACAAGAAATTATTTGAAAACAATTTTTATCAAATGGAATTTCACCAAGTGCCGATGATGAAAAGTGTAAGTTTTAAAACAAATGAGACTTACCAGTATGGAATATATTTTTTGTCAAAAGCTTTAACTGTCTTCCCTCTTAACATTTATAATTATTTATACGGGATACTCACAAAAACAAATAAATATTGATAATACGCGACGATTTAGGTTTAAAAATCTTATATATTTCCTCTTACCTATGTATACCTTATCCCCTTACCTGATGCTAAAATAATAGGCAATATCTTAATAATCTTATCTTATCTTTATAATCTTTTAGCATTTCTGAACTTTTTGGCTGGTCTGTACTAAACCCTCAAATATAAAAGAATCCAACTTAGTACCGTACACACAGCCCTATCGTTTGTCGACAGCACTACTCTTACACGTAGTTTAGACTCTCTTAACCTTCGGAGTGGCGTCGAATCTCTGTATGTATTCTATTGCCTAATCAATGGGGACTGTTCCTATGAACTATTTAATATTGTCCAACCGTGTTGGTCCGGGCTCCTTTGCAGACCGTCGGCCTTTCTGCCAGGATAAGGCATCCGGTAAACTTACTTTTGATAGAGGTCTTACATCGCGGCTGCAGGTTGGCAACGCACCATAACTACCTTTGGTGTCTTAAGGCGGCGTGAATTTCTTACCATCAGGAAATGCGCTTGCTTGTTCGCCATCTTGATGGCGCACCATCTTAATGCTTGGTCACCTACAACTGGTCTCTGTTTTTCCCCTGACTGACCCCGAGGGTTTTGAAAAGAGATTTAATAAATTCTTTGATGACCGTCATCGCGTTTGCTACTAGTTTTTGTTATTTAATATATATCTATGAAAGGTGGAAGTACTTTCCAACATGTAACTGTGATGTATGTAGGTATATAAGGGGGTACAAGCAAACATACACCATTTCGGAGGGTAGCCGGGGCGGCGCCCTTCGCCATTAAACCTGCTACAGTGAAAGGACGTTGTTTCTTTGCATTATCCTAAATTTCGCTAAATAACTGCTCTATATAAAAGTGAAAAAATATTGATTTTTAAATTTGTAACGTGGTCGCACAGTTGGTAAAAGCATCTGTAGGGAACATAATAAGGTTGGGCTCTATGAAATAAAATCCAATTGCTTTTGCTTTGAAAAACTTTGTGTGTAATATGTTTAAGGAGAAAGACTTCGTGGTACATGGTGAGATTTCAGATCGTTTCCACAGATTGAGGGGGACTTATAAGAATATTTTTTCCTAAGTGATAGAGATTTACTTTAGAATAGCAGCCCGTCCCAGCTTCACATGGGTGGACAAACTGCTTTGTTACTGTAACCTTCCTCTTGAATCACTCTATCTATTAAAAAAAGACGTGTGGCAGTCGGAGACTGCTTTCTTTTTTGTTGCCCAACCTGGGATTCAAACCCGGGACCTCATGCAGTCAAATCCAACACCAGGACCGCTAGACCACAGAGGCGATTTCGTATCGACACATATTTATTGCACTTGTATCGAAGGGTAAGAGGTTTTTAAATTTTCAATACACCATTCTCATTTGTAGTGCGGTAGGGTGAAAAAGGTCATTGCCTAGTTTGACGTTAATAAAAAGGTCACCGGCATCATTATCTAACAATAAGTCATCGTTTGTTTGGAGTCTATCTCCTGACCTTAAGGGCCGCTCGCCTAGATCAATCCCAATCAATACGCAATTTCACCAACAATCTAAAAAAAAATAAAAAACCATGTAAAAACAAAAAAATACCTATGGGTACCTATTCCGATAAAAATGCTACACAACATATCGAGGTTTTTTTATAATATTGGAAGGCAAATAAGCAGACGGATTTCCTGATGGTAAGAAATTCACGCCGCCTAGAGACACCAAAGGTGGTAATTGTGCGGTGCCAACCTGAGGCCGTTGTGTTAGGCCTCTAACAAAAGTAAATTTACCACAAGGTAGCCACCTTAGGTTGTTACCTTACCATCCGAACCGGAACACGCCAACGGCGAGCACTGACGTTATAGCGTCAGGAATAGGTAAGGCGGTGGTACCATTCCGAGCGAGTTGCTGCGAAACTCTATTACCTAGTATATCTGGTACACGAGAGCGTTTCAGTTTCAATTTTCAGAAAAAAGTCATGTCATAAAAAGTGTACAAATAAATGGTACAATCTAACTTTATCAACAGTACCTATGCGCACAATTCAATCAATTCAGTCTTGTTTTAATTTCTATTTATCTATGACTAGTCAAAACAAAAGAAACAAAATTAACACTGGCCTTAAGAAACAAGTTTTTGGTTTGGTGCAGCTCTGTTCGCATCTGTAGTCGGTAAATACTAAATACTACCTACTATGAATTACATTGTTGCTACTAGATGTCAGCTGACAGCTCTAGTTTACCAACTATTTTCATTTTAACTTTTTCTGATTTTATTCGAAATCAGTCCATATTACCATTATTTTTATAACATTAATGGTATAAATTATCTCAGACAGTCTCACTCAAGAAAATCACTCAAAAAATATTCCTTAATGTAGGTATAATTTCTAAATAAATTAGTACTTTCTCAAAAATATGTATTTCTTTTCGATTTTATAAACAAAAGCTGATTTGAAAAAAGTAGATTTCTCGTATCACCTTACCAAATATACTTAAAATCAGGTATAAAATCTCAGGCACCAAAATGAGTGTAGGCGTGTTATTTAAAAACGCTACTCACATTCTAAAATGTTTTTTTTGGCCTTATTAAAGGAAAATTATTATTCATATTGTCTAAGTAATACAACCTTGACTGTTTTTTTATATAATTTAACGCTCCAAAATGCACTCAGGTAAAAGAAGTAAAGAAGTATAAGCCCATGTATTTTGTGTAAGGCAAAGAGTTTCTTAACGCACGTACCAAAAGGTAACCTGGGCACCCACGATTAGCCAAAGACTCTAAGTGCCACAATGTGATAGGTGGCAAGTCTATCGCCAATCGGGTACATATCCAATCCCGGACAACGCAATTTTTATTAGAAAATTGAAAACACACATTTTCCAACCTGTTTGTTGCCCGACCCGGATATCAAGCCCGAGACATAAAGAAGTCAAGTCCGATGTCGGACCGCGAGACCACAGTGGTTAAGTCATCATCATCATCAGCCGGAGGACGTCCACTGCTGGACATCGGCCAAGTCACGGTCACCAGCCACTTGTATCAAGCGACTCCCCGCGACTTCGACCAGATCATCAGTCTACAAGGTGGCGAAGTATTATCTTAAATATCAGAAAGTAGTTGTAAATCAAAATACACCCCTTACTCTTGTACTGAATGGGTTAAAATGACAACATTAATCAGTAGTATTCAAAGAGGTTCAGACCGTTGTCTAAAATTCGGCTACAAGTGCTATAACACCACACTTTTGCCAAGCAGTGCGTATTTTCTGCAGAGGCTCTTTTACAAAGTGGACCTTATGACGTTGGTTGATTTTAATAAGGAGATTGATTGAATCACTCATTGGGGGGGTTGATTTTTTAAAATATTTAGTTTAATAATATTAAAAAAAATGAAACTAACATTGACATTTTGTACTGTTTAATATGATAGTAACGAATTATTAATGAATGTTTAGTTAAAAATATTTTTTTTGGTTTTTTTTTGGAAATAAATGTTAATAATTAACTAGTACGATAATAGCATTTTTTTTATGATATAGGAAGGCAAACAAGCAGGCGGATTTCCTGATGGTAAGAAATTCACGCCCGCCTAGAGACACCAAAGGTGGTAATGGTGCGTTGCCAACTCGAGGTCGGGATGTTAGGCCTCGAGCAAAAGTATGTTTACCGGCTACCTTACCCTCCGAACCGGAACACGTCGTGACTTGACGTGACACGGAACCAAGAATCCAAAAGTAAGAAATGACGCACATCCGTTTTCAATTTGCCAAAAAAAAACAATTTGTGTGAAATCCCCTGTTAGCCCGGGTTTGCTGAGTAGAATTATACCATCTGTCTATCTACCAGGTAGCTCGTGAAAAACGAGCAGACTGCTGCACAGCAATTTGCCTGGGTAGGGATTAACCGCTTCTCTACTACTGTCGCCATAATAACTCTGTCATGTTCCGGCACTTAAGTAGAGTAGCCGGTAGACTTGCACAATAGGCCTCAATTTCCTGTCACAGGACAGCAACGCACCTGTAACATCTAAGCTGTCTATAGGCTACGGCTATGTCTTATCATAAGGGGAGTAGTGTGTTTGTCCGCTGACCTCTCATATAAAAATAAAACAAAAAAAAAATATACCGATATAGACCCTACAGAACGAGACCACACACAGAAGATGCGGCAAAATAATAGGTAAAGCTATTATCCTGTACTAGTTAGTATCTTCACTATGTACGTATGTACACAAGTATTTCCACTTCAGTACAGTACTGAAAATATCTTCACGCACAGGCACAACAACCCACGACTAACCGAAGACACTAAGTCCCACAATGGGACAAGTGGCAAGCCTGTCGCCAAGCCGAGAACACATCGAATCCCGAACATTTGTTTTTAATTAGAAAATTGGAAAAACTGTATATTTTTTATACGCGAATGTGGATGAAGGTAGGTACTCGGGGAGACCAAAATTGACATTCCACTATCAGATCACTCGGATATTATACGAGGCTGTCAAGTCGAGTCTCCGAAACCGGCGCGTTTGTATGAAAAGGATAATGAATGTGAAGGAAGCCAGACAGGTTGGTCAGGATCGTGAGGTCCGGCACTCGATACTCTCTGCCTTCCAGGTAGGTAAGGGATTTGGCGTGAAGATATGCATTCGTATTTTTTTTTGTTGCTCGACCCGGAAGTCGAACCTCTGACCAAGAGGACCCGGGACCCTGAAGTCAGTCCAACACCTGAACCGCTAGACCAGAGAGAAGATTGATTACTAGTATTAACATTGCCAATGGTACATAAAGAAAAACTCGCCGAGTTTCTTTTACCGGAACTTCTCAGTGTGTGTCCTCGTTCTGCAGGGTTATTCTTTTCATTTTATACTGCACTGTTGACCAAGTAATTTTACCTAATACCCTGGTAGAGATTTTTGTCTTAACAACCATGGCATGGCTTGACCGCCACAAAAATCCTTGATTTTTGAACTTATCAACTTCAATTACATAAAAAAAACAACTGTAATCGCACCAATTAACCTATCCATTGTTATCATTTCTTTCTTAACCTGTAGTTGATACGAAATTAATACGAAGTTTCGTTGTGATCACTTATATAATTGCAATTGCACATAATTAAATAATACGATAATGATTGTGATAAAATCCTGTCCATGAACTTTGTCCAGGTAATTCAAAGCTTGCATCCTTAAAGTGTACAATGTTGGAATTGTTTATAACCTTTTCCTTTCTATTCCCTGTGTTGGTCCGCGCTCCTTTGCAGAATAGACCATCTGCCTTCCTGCCAGGCAGCTCGTAAAAGGCGAGCATAGGCATACCGTCACAAAAAACCGTGTCATCTGACTAGATGGTAGAGTTTTGCAGCGACTCACCCGGATTGGTACCTATTTCTATTCGTGCCGCCATGACGTCATAACGCGGCTTGAATTTCTTAGCATTAGGAAATCCGTCTGCTTTTTTGAAAAATCTATACTGATATTATAACAACGAAAGGTTTGATTTTTTGTTTGTTTGAAATTTGTGGCTCCAGAACTACAGAATCAATTTCAAAAATTCTTTCACTTTCAGAATGCTACATTATTTCTGATTGACATAGCCTTTTTTCATCAAAATCGGTGCAGAAGAAATCAAGTTACGCAGGCGAAGCTGCGTGAAACTGCTAGTAGACTATACGATGGTTTGATGGTTTTGTGCTCTTGTTAAAGAGTATTTATATTCTTTGGTTTTGTGACTCAAATAATTTTTCTCTTTTTTTGTGTCTTAGTCGATTAGTTCATTGGTACCGCACCCGCACACCGCCTTTTTCGTTGTTTACCTATATAAAAAGTTTGAGATCCGAGAAAGTGTGGAATTGAAAGAAAGTGTTGTTATTAAAATGCGGAAGGGCATGCATGGTTCGGTCATGTAGCAAGAATGACAGATGAAAGATTGACAAAGCAGAAACACAGTGCGAATGTGGATGGATGTGATGCATGGATGAATGTTAACCTTGGTCGAGTACTTAACCCGGAGAGACCAAGGTTGACATTCTACGATCAGATCACCCGGATAGTACCGAGGATTTTGTCAAGAGTCTCCGAAACCGGCGTGTTTGGATGAAAAGGGTAATTAATGTAAAGAAAGCCAGACAGGTACTTCAGGATCTTGAGATTTGGCCCTCGATACACTCTGCCTACTTGGCGTTAAAATATGTATGAATGTATGTAAATATCCGAACAGTATCCGCGTCGCTGTGTTGATAGCCATTGGGTACTTTTGCTAACTTTTAAATAAATACTATTTATAAACCTATTTGAAAAGCGAAATCGCCCCTGTGGTCTAGCGGTTGTCAGACTTGACTTCATGAGGTCCCGGGTTCGATTCCCGGGTCGGGCAACAAAAAGAATATTGAGTTTTTACAATTTTCTAATTTAAAAAAACGTTGCTCGGGATTGGATATGTGCCCGGTTGACGATAGGCTTGCCACCTATTACATTGTGGGACTTAGTGTTTTCGACTAGTCGTGGCTGCCCTAGTTGTGCCTCTGCCTACTTCTTCGGGGATATGGGCGTGATGATACTTACTTTACTTTTGAAAAGCGAAAATGACTACAAATCGCTGTTCTTAGGAATTTCAACATCTCGGTTTGGGGGACTAGTAGCAACGGCGATAGACTTATTCTCTCTCCACCACCTCCATCTCTGCAGGCTTAGTCGCCTTTCTATATATGAATGAGGTGTGCCAATGAAGTGTTTGCCTAGGACAACCTTGACCTTTAACCCGCTTCTGCATAAAGTTTCTACCGGGGGGGGAGGGGTGCCTCAAATCCCTTCTCTTCCTAGTTGTGTGCCAAATTAACACTTCAATTTTGTTATACATAAATTATATGTAATCAAAAGAGTAGCCTATAAACGAACTTTTATCTTTATAATCAAAACAAATTTCATCAAAATTGGTCCAGCCCTATAGCCGTAAAATCGGAAAAGTCTGCCTGCCTTCGCTTAAATGCAGTAGGGATGGATCTTCTATATAACAGCGCTTTCGTCATAACTTAATATTTTTTTATGATTACACAAAAACTGAATCTAACTCCAAAGTAAGCAAATTATATGCCTGTGTTATGGGTGGTAGTCAACGATACTAATACATAAAAATACCAGAAAAAAATTATAAAGGTAGATAGGACTTAAAATTAAACTACCTTTAAATTTAATTATAATAAATTATGAAACTTATGTTTATAAATAAATAAAATGGTTATTAAAAATGTAAATAAGTGCTGCGATTTAAATGTACATTTTATTTAATTATGTAACTTCTTAAATTTAATAAAATATTTGCACACCACAATGTAGTAGAATATGTTGTATTCTTAAATATCTTATTAACAACTTTTTAACACACATATTCCGCAAATAAATAACTTTCATTTCATTTCATTTTATTTCAAACAACATTCGCCTCTGTGGTCTAGCGGTTCAGTTGTTGGACTGCATGAGGTCCCGGTAGAAGAAAGAAAGAAAAAACCTTTATTTACGGAATAGGAGTGTTACAAAGATGTTACAAAATGATTAAGGTGTTTCTACATATTCTACCAACTTTTGGTATACAAATATTTTATTAGTTAGATATTAATCAATTAGTTTGTTTAATTATTTACCAACTATTTACACACTGTTTATTGTATTGATTAGGTACATGATTATTTATTAATACAAACAATTTTTAGAAGATAAATTAATTTATCCTTGTCTACCGTAAACTACTACAAAAGAAGAAAATTGGGTTTTTCCAATTTTCTAATTTAAAAAAAATGTTTCTCGGGATAGAATTTGTGCCCGGTTGGCGATAGGCTTGCCACCTATCACATTGTGGGACTTAGTATCTTCGACTAGTCGTGGGTGCCCTGGTTGTGCCCCTGCATACCTCTTCGGGGATATGGGCGTGAAGATACTTTACTATAAACAACAAGATCCGAAATTGTGGACATCTTAATATTCGTCACAGAAATGTCTGCCTTTCTCGGCGGGAACCGAACCCGAACCTCACGATTGGTCGGTGGGGTTAGGTGTGTACGCTTATCTCTCGACCAAGGGGGCGGTCAAATAATAATAATTAGATACTAACGTAACAATTTATTATTTTCCTTTAACGAGTTGGGAAGAAAAAATTTGGACCATATAGAATTAATAATAATAAATAAAATGCGTACAGATTCACTACGTGCGTACTTGCACGCGTTAAACGCATGATACAAAACCGTAATACGTATTAAAAGATAAAAAGGTGACAAGATATATTACATAATATTAAACTTTATACTTCGGATGAATTATACCTATCTACAGAAAAAGGCAAGAAAACTTAAAAGTAAAAAAACACTAAAAGAAAACAATTTAAAAAAAATCTGCTGAGTAAAAATTAAAAAAAACTAAAAGAAAACTTTTCTTTTGAACATAAACTTTTTTTAAACCTAGTCATATTTTTAAAAAATCAATTAATTTTAGGCTTAAACTGTCGCGTATTATTAACATTTTTAATTATTATTACGAGATGAGTCTCATAGTGACCACGGTCAATATATAACAATTATGTATCAAATATTTACACAGGGGCACGAATATAAATAAGGTCGTCTGTTTAATTTTTTATCTAAATGTCTAATAATTAAAGTACGGCGGGTTTATTCAGAAAATTTCAAAAACCAAGCCATCTATTTTAATTGTCCATTATGTCCATTGATTACGTCAAGCTTTGTGACATATTTCTGTCATCGGGGACACATTACCTATTTACACTATTAATATCTCATGAGCTCACCTATGATCAAGTGACAGGAATTGTTATTTTAACTTCTAGACGTTCAACGCACCGCATGTGGCACCACCAAAAGGAAAGATTCCTCATAATAGTCTAAGATCCGAAGTTAGGTCGACCTACACTGAGCTGATAATAGGATGAAACCAGTTTTATAGCGTCTTTTTCAAATTCAGTACTTACTAGCTGTCCCGGCGAACTTCGTACCGCCCGTTCAGTTTGTATGGGAAAAATAACAATGTTATTACGTTTCCGAACAAATAATGCTCGAATTTAATTAAGTAACCACGTTTCCGAACAAACGATGCTCTTTCAATTCAGTATAGTCTATGGCTGTGAATGACATTGACATTCGTTACGCGCGTTTTTTAAAATATGCAAAATTAAATGTACATTTTTCAAAATTTTCGAGAGATTTTCTTAATATTTTTCTCCGTAAGAACCTTCTCCTTATAATAACAAATACAGCAAAAAAAGAATGAGTGAAATCGGTCCAGCCATTCACGCGTGATGCCGTGACCAAGGAAAACGGGTTTCATTTTTATATATATAGATATCAGAAAACATATTAAAAATGGGTTGCCTAAAAATTCCTGGACATTTAGTTTTTTTATTTTTAAAATTATTTTTTTTTCTTTAATTGGTTCAATATTACGGTTTTATTCCTACTTGAAATACCTAGGTATAAGATGAAGTTGCAGAAGTTGGGTTGCCTGATATATATCTGGATTGTCAGGTATAAACAGATAATTGTTGATGCTAGTTACTTTCACGGAATCGGATAATATTAAAAACATATCACCATATGCACAGTTTTATTATTTTTTTACAAATTTTATTATAATTTGAATTGAAATATAGAGTTGCCTGAAAAAAAATTGGAAACATGAAAAACATTTTTTTTTACAAAATTAAAAATGTTCGGTCCAGGATTTGTATAGGCAATCCACTTTAAATATTATCGCTAATATACTTACTTAATGTTTTATTCTATTATCAGCTCGATGAGTCGATGTAGGTTCGGATCTTCTACCATATGACCTTTTTTTTATTCTCCAATATTTTAATCGACTAAGTCCAAAGGGAGTTTTGGTGCCATAAAGATGGTCAAAGCGTTTTTAAATTTCGTGTTTATATTGAATGAAATTAGTCAATATTGGTGGAATTATGTAAAATTTTGTTCAGCTAAAGTGCACAAATGAAATAATCATGAAGAAATTAGTGCATCGTGTATTTCCTCATTGTCGCCAAATTTTACTACATGAGCTGGAGTAATGAGGCCACCGCCTTACCCAAGACCCTGACATAAGTTTGGACATAGTGACTTTTAATAAGAACTAATTAATACTTATGATTTATGACTAATTATAATTGAATCCCGATTTCGGTAAATTTGATGCAAATTTCTACTTGACTAATGGAAAAATACTGAAGTGAATGCCAACACCTAAAGAAATAAGTAAGTCTAATTGATCCTCACGAGACTGGAGTTACTACACATCTAGCGTCACGGGTTCCCCTACAATTATTGACTGGGTTAAATTATACTTAAGAAGTTGAGTTTTTAATAAAAAACTTCTTTGACAGATTTGTGTTTTCTAACGCCACTGTGGTCTAGCTGTCCGAAGTCGGACTTGACTTCTTAAGGTCTCAGGTTCCCTGGGTCGGGCAGTAAAAAAATTGAAAATGTGGGACACCTATTGTGGTTTTAGGTAGAGGTGGAGGAAGGCAGATGTACATCTGCCTACCTCTTCGGGATATGACGTGATTTTTTTCGTGTTTTCGTTTCTGCGACTCCGCCCTAAAAGTGTCTATTTTTGGTTCCCATACCTTTCCTCTATTTTTATCAATATTATTATTACCAGCAACATGTCAAGTCAATTTCGTTTGCATGCATGTGATTTGCAATTGTACCTTAATGCCTTTATGCTATAAATTAGGCTACTAATATTATCAATCAGGATACTATGCATTAATGGGCGTTTTTAAGTTGTCTTTTATTTAGTTAAACAAACGTAACCGTTTCATATTTCTATAGACAAAATTAAAATTAAGTATCTTCACGCTACTATAGAGGTAGGCAGAGGCACAATGAAAGCACCCACGACTAACCAAAGACACTAAGTCCGTGATGTGATTAGTGGCAAGCCAAAAGGACACATATCCAATATCGGGCAACGTTATTCTATCCACATAATCCAGTACCTAACCAGCTCCTTCTTTTTGACAGCATTCAACGTGCCACTACCAATCGGCTTGTTTCTTTGTCGTTGCGTAAAAATATTGGGTTACTCAGTGTTTTCTACCGCATCTATCATGAAGAATGCTCTAAGGAGTTGTTCGGTTTGATTCCTTCCGCTGAGTTACACCTCCGGACCTCGCGTCAGAGTTTAATGTATCATGTCCATCATCTTGATGCGTGACATTCTACAATTGTGCGATTCCGAAGACATTTCTTACCTCGCACAACACCTTTGTGGAATCAATTACCGAAAGCGGTATTCCCAAACGAATATATCTAGGAACCTTCAAAAAAAGAGCGTACTTGTTCCTTAAAGGTCGGCAAAGCATCTGTGATTTTTCTGGTGTTGAGGATGTCTGTGGACGGCGGTGTTCACTTTCCATCAGGAGACCGTCTTTCTAATTAGCCTCCTCTTAAATGTTAAAAGCAAAAATCTATATAAAGTGCTACGCTACGCTAGCCACTCGACCAATGAGGCGGTCAAGGTTATGGTGTTTAAAAAAGACGAAGCCAGAACGGATGTAAGAGTTTTAGTTTCCTTGTTCCTATCCTTGTTGTTATAACGCGAACGTTAGCTCGCTTTTACGTTTTCATAACTTTCTTCTTATTTATTTTCTTAATTAAATGCGATTAAATTGTGCAAAACCCTTTCTAGTGAGGTCCTAGAAGTTACGGCCAGTAACTTCTAGGACCTATGCTTCTTTTTCTTAATTAGCTTTTTTACCTCTTTCTAAAAGAAACTTAAAAGAGCAGTTTCTTTCTCTTACAATGCAAAAATGACTTTTGTCTTTTATCGCTTTTTGTTTTATTTTATTAGTTTACTAGCGGCCTGCCTCAGCTTCGCACGGTTATGAAATATACATATTACCTTCCTCTTCAATCACTTTATTTATTAAAAAAACGGCATCAAAATCCGTGGCGCAGCTTTAAAGATTTAAGTATACAAAGGGACATAGAGACAGAGGGATCGACTTTGTTTTATACTATGTAGTGATGTGTATGTGTATGTTTATATTTTTATGATAATGGAAGGCAAACAAGCAGACGGATTTTCTGATGCGGTGCGTTGCCAACCTGAGGTCGGGATGTCAGACCTCGAGCAAAAGTAAGTTTACCGGTTACCTTACCCTGCGAACCGGAACACATCAACGGCAAGCATTGGATGTTATGGTGGCAGGAATAGGTAAGGCGGTGGTACCAATCCGGGCGAATCGCGTCGAAACTCTACCACCACCTTTTTATTTTCTTTTTGTTATTTTGTGTACTATATAAAACTCAATAACTACAACAAAGTCAGTAGAGTAAAGATGTGTACGTTGGTATAGTATGTAGGTATACGCTAGTCGCGACCCTCTTGACCAAAAAGGCGGTTACATACTATGACTTAATACTACTACCCTTCTAGATAATTAAGATATGCTCGAAGCTCATTGTCCTTTGCCACGTGTGTCATTTAAATTAACAATGGCAACACTACTTTGACAATATTATATTAAACAAGCGGGGCAATGTAATAATAACCTATCTAGATTGACTTTTATAGCCAATTTCGACGTTATTATTGAGAGAATTGTTTATGAATGACGTTGTACTCGTAATATCGACTTTCAATGTGTAATTAACTTTGCTACTATCTAATGTTTAATGTGTTTTGAATAAGTAGGTGGTAGTGATATGCGTCTATTGTTAGCAAAGTTATTGATTAAACAAAGTTGCTTGCTTTTTCAGATTGGAAATAAACTAACAGACGAATTTCTTTAGTGTGAGAAAGCAAAGTAAAGAGGCTATGTTGCCAAATTGAGATTGTGGTTTTAAGGCAATATAGGCAATTTTTTATATAAATTTATTTTACCTTCGTTATTTTTCCTGCTTGTTAGTTTTTTTTAATAGAAAAATCACCCTAAAATGTTTCTTTTTACTATACGCATACAAAGCTTTAGGTACCTACCTACAACAAAACTCGAACGTCGAAAAATTTAAAGAAACTTTAATCATTAATTTTAAATTAAAATGAAAGTAACGTTGAAAACTAGGTTCATACCTAATTAGGTATGTACTATAAATATTTTTTCGTTTATCGTTGTGCAAGTTCTAAATTACAATTGTTTTTGTTTTCCTTTTTTTATTATTTTTATGCATGTTACAATATTCCATATTTTGTTGTGTCTAAACTATCTATGCTTCGTGAAAAAATATATTTAATGTACCTACACATTAAATGCAATTTAATGATTGTAGTGTGTACCTAAAAGATATGTGCAACATTATAATCATGAACATAGTACACAGGGACTGACGTACATAAGAGGTGAAATGTTTTGACCTTTGCTAGGTTGACGACTGACCAAATTTAACCAGTTATCGCCAGAAATATTTTACGGCCGAGGTCGGTCACCTTCCCTGACTTGTACCAAACCCACTAGTTCTGTTTTAGCCACTTTTTAGTTAGCCTTACCTATACCTGTCGCCATAACGTCAGGGCTTGCCGTTGACGTGTTCCGGTTCGGAGGGTAAGGTAGTCGTTAAACTTACTTTTGCTCGAGGCCTAACATTCTGTCCTAAGGTTGGCAACGCACCATTTTCATCTATGGTGTCTCTAGGCGGCGTGAATTTCTTAGCATCAGGAAATCCGTCTGCTTGTTTGCCTTACAATCTCATAAAAATAGCTTTGTCTCTGTCAACTTTTTAGCATCACTTTTTTCAACAGATCAAACTTAATGAGTTTGCTGCTGAAAACGAAGCAGCAGATAAAGTTCAGTGACATCATTTCTATTTGTTTGATTATTTTGGGGTTCAGCCATTTCAGGTTCCGAGAATTGAGATATTAGTTTATCTTAATTTTTCTGCGACTGATAAGTGTAGAAATGTCTCGTGCTCTACGTATAATAGATTTGGATGAGCCGATATATACGAGTTGAGAGGAAATTCTAGTTAATAAACAAGTGAAATAAGTTGCATCTTAAGATCCGGTTATCATTGTCCAAGTTCACATATAATTAAAACCTTGCTTAACTAGCCTATTCATAATTATCGTATATCGCAAAAAATCGGCATTTAAATACCTAATTAGTAAGATGTCGAAATATTACGAAGTTTATTGTTATTTTTTAATTTCCATGAATCCTGGCAACATGTGAAATTCAAAATCATGACTAAATATCTTATAATAGTATGTACATAACTACATCAAGCATAAATGTTCGTTTCGAATGTACTTCCCAAGAACATGTAAAATAACCTTCTCTGCTTCCGAGGCGCGAGACATTTTAAGTGAAATAAGAAAACATCATCGTTACGTCATCGTCGCATGCGCATCGAATTTTGTCACAAATGCCCTTAGTTTTTTTTTTCTAAGCAGCCCATGTGCCTATTCGATTTTTTAAATAAACACCCTCACACATGATAAACAACGTACCGTTTGAAGGCGAAGGCCCCAACTTATCAAATGGGGACATCCCGATTTGTCGTCATCATGGATAACTCGAGAAGTATCTCTAAGTTTCTTGAAACTATTGTAGCAATTGAAACAGATATGGCTGTCATTGAAAAGATTAACGACACAATCACATAATATTCAGTCGTCTGTTATGTCATATTGTGATTAAGATGACCAGAAGGGCTACTCTTGAATATAGATTTCATGCAAATTGAAATGAAATGAAATATATTTATTTGGTAAATGTGTATGTTAGAAGTTACTAGAAAAATATGTGTTTATAAAGTATACCAACATAATATTCTGCTTCATCGTGGTATACAAATATTTTTAAATTTATATAAATTTAGATTTATAACATGTTATGTTTAAATTTTATTTTTTTTATGATATTGGAAGGCAAACAAGCAGATGGATTTCCTGATGATAAGAAATTAACGCTGCCTAGACAAACCAATGGTGATAATGCTGCGTTGCCAACCTGAGGCTAAGATGTTAGGCTTCGAGCAAAAGTAAGTTTACCGATTAACTGATCCTCCAAACCGGAACACGTCAATGACAGGCACTGATGTTATAGCAGCAGAAATAGGTAAGACGGAGGTATCAATCCGGGCGAGTCGCTGCGAAACTCTACTCTGCACAAGGGATCCGGTTCAACATGGGGTAAACCAAAATAGATCAAGTAAGCATACTTAAACCAAGTCGGTTGTCGCTTACCATAAACACTCAATCCCACCAAGGCTTTATTCTACTAGTATTGGGTGCCATGGATGTAACTCTGACTATCTTCGGGGACATGGCATTGTAGATAATTTACTTTAACACTAAACTGATCTTGATTTTGATTGAATTTTATAAACTTGAATTCGCAGATTGTCTCGGACGAAGCCACAAATAGCTGCTAGTTTTAAAAATAGCGGACGTAATTGAATTGTAATTTCCATGACATAATATGGTTGGAAACGATACTTAACTGTGCATACTTACTTCTGAAGTATCCTCCACACAGCCACTCAATAATGTTCGTTTTCAAGCAGTTTATCTTCATACCCGGCAGCAAATAAGGGTTAGGTAAGTGTATCTTGCTTGTCTGTATATCTACATACGCAATTGCAAGATCATTTTTATAACCTACGGTTCCATTAATAAAACGTGATATTTTAATGGCTTCGTCAATCGAGGAGCTAGCGTACAATCCCAACTCTACTGACCAACTGGGAAGCTCGGGTTCAATTTCCTACGGAGGCAGGCGTAAGCATTTGTGTGATGGACATTTTGATGTTTGCATTTCCAAGTCTGGATGTTATTTAAATTTATTCTTGTATCGATGTAAGTATTTCTATGTAGAAGTCTCTTTGACTAACACCCATAACACAAGCCATATAATTTGCTTACTTTGGGGCTAGGTTTAATTCATGTAAATTGTCCAGGAATACTTACTTATTTTTTTTTCCTCACAGTACAAAGTGATGGGACCCTAAACTTTATGGAAAAAAGACTTACTGTAATACTATATACAAATTTATTATTGGCCAGCCATTGGCTATGATGTGTTACACAAGAACGGTAGAGGACTTTAGTGTAGACATACCTATTAACAAGCCACGTAAATGGCAGTAAGGACACTACTGAAAATACATAAATTTCGTCTTAGGGCCTTATACTTCCCTAGTACTTAAACATAATCTGTGCGTAGAAAGCCTAAAAATGTTTTTAAAAATAACACATTATAGAAACAAACATGGCCGATATGGACATATAAACTATTTTTTTATTAGGCATTAAAATGTAAGGACTCGTCATTTAAATATTAAAAAATACAATTTAAATAACTGTCATAATAATTTTAAAAATTATGCAATCCTGTCATTATTTCTAAAAAACATTTTTTTTAAACTGTTAACTTTTGTTAACCGGTCAAGGATCCACCACTCTACCCTATTCCTGTCGCTATAATAACCTAATTCATTGTATTCATAGACCACAGTTGTTTCTTATCATCAGGAGAATCGTGTGCTTATTCGCTTTCTCAGGTCATAAAAAAGTAAATAGCACGTAAAAATCACTTCATATTTTCAAGATCTTCTAAATTAGTTAATAACAAAATATTTACGAATTTCATAACTTCCAAAAATTTTAAAGGTTTTCCGCACACGACAGACTTTCTGTAATAATACGAATAGATGGCCCTTCCCCACGTTTAAATGGCATAATAAGTGTTAAAAGATTTATCTATTATCTATTATAAAACTTACAAAAAGTCTATCTGCGGCCAGACTTAACTCACTTAAAAATAAAACTACATACTTTTAAGTTATTATTTTAATAAATAATAAAATTAGTGTTGTTACATGTCTACCAAGGCGGCACGGATCACTGACTAGATACACTATAATGCTGCACCATCAATCCCCACAACCAGATGACAACCCTCTTAATTAAACCGAAAAAAATCCAGGTGTTAACGCACTTTTGCTTTATCTTTTGCGTCGTCGAGTGCGATATTGATGTGAGGATTGTGAGCTCCATTCTAAACTAAGATCGCTGGACGAAGTTGGTGTTTCTGGAAACTGAGCGTTGGAGGTCCATCTGCATGACGCACACTTAGGTTTCGGTATCTCAGGTACTTTCTCCGATCCATTGTGCCCGCTGTATGACTCCAAAATGTGTTTATAGGCACACTCAACGGGTTCGGGGCTTCTTCCTCGCGCGGCACATAGCCGTATACGAACACAAGCGTTGCAATAGCCACAGATGTCTCCGCGTAGCGAACTTCTCACCATTCTGACGATCTGACGAGCTTTACCGCGATTTAATGACTAAAATGTATTTTGATGTTACGCCTTATTTATGTCCGTCGCGACGACAATAGCTGGCGTGCCGCACGCGCCTTCTGATAACCCCAAGTTGGCGCCAGTGTTACCGACCGCTTAGCTAAGGCCTTAGCTGTCTTCAGGAGTTTTTTCTTTACCTAACTTTATTATAAATACTATATTATATTATATATACAGTAAACATTTATATATACAGTATACTATATTATATATACAGTAAACACTTATTTTATAAGTATTTATTTGAATTTGTTTTTTATCACATGTTGATGACAACAGCAAAATTTGTTCAAGATTTTTTAGACACTTTTTATACTTGTGTTTTAGATAACAACGTGTTATTATATACTTACCTTCCTAAGTAACATATTTGCATAAATGTCAAGTTAGGTCAGTTAATTATTTTTTTGCATTCACGCCTCTTTAAGTTATTTTTTGCATCCCACAACATGATTATAAACAGTTCAAAACAAATAAAAATAGCGAATAAAGACTTTTTTAAGTAAGAGATTCGGGTTAGGTGTGATTAAAAGTTATTTTTGATGTTGTCTGGAGCTTACACCTGAAACGTTTGAACAGAGGTTTTTTTCATACATCACATTCAGAATCATTTGAAGATTACTATACAATATCTACTTATCTGTCACATAAGTTTATTTACCACGTGTACACGTGACCGTAATAATAGAGATTTGCGGCAACTAGCCGGATATCTCCTCTGATATTATTTCCGTCATTGATTTGGAACTTGCCATTATAAGTTTCAGTTATCGTTAGTCGAGTGGCTAGCGTACACGCCTAACTACACCGATCAACCGCGAGGCTTGGGTTTGATTCCCGACGGGGCAGGCATTTGTGCGATGAACATTTAGATGTCTGCATTTCTGGGTCTGGGTGTTTATTAGATTTATTCTGGTATCTATTTAAGTATTTCTATGTATTAGTATCGTTGACTAACACCCATAACACAAGCATATTATTATTTGCTTACTTTGGGGTTAGATTCAATTTGTGTAACTTATCTAGATATATTTACCAGAATAATTTACCAGAATATTTTACCAGAATAAATTTCTGGTATCTATTTAAGTATTTCTATGTATTAGTATCGTTGACTAACACCCATAACACAAGCATATAACTTGCTTACTTTGGGGTTAGATTCAATTTGTGTGACTTGTCCAAAACAAAAAAATTAAAATAAAGTTTCAAGAACTCACATCACATAAATGCCTGCCCCTGTCAGGATTCAAACCCGAGCCTCACGGAGTTTTGCTCTCGATGAACGAAACGGTCAGAATGTGTGGGTTTTTTTCTCGTCCAATTGCAATATCACGTTTTATTAAAATAAATAAACGTGATATTGCCATTGGATGAGAAAGAAACACACACCTAACTCTTAGGTATTTGCAGCCCGTTAAAAAGGTCAACTACGTAAGTAGAAGTTTCAGATTTAAAGTTTCAAGAAACGCTTAGTTTTTGACATCCCAAATTCAGCATGATAACACGGCAAACTTGGGGTGTTTCATAAGCAAAGTAAGTGCATTAAATTCAAGTAACAAATACTTCAAACGCATTAGCTAACAAATCTAATCATTGATAACTTATTGAATTATATTTTACCAGCAAAATATAAGAAATTGACTTTTAAATTTTCCAATGACTCATGTAAAAGTACCTAACTGTTTGTAGACGTCGTTGGTCACTACTATCAAGTGCAGAGGTTTTTTCATAGAAATAAGATTATTAAAATCGCGAGGAAGGGTCATGACTCGTGTTTGAGTAAGATTGTAAACAAGGAAAGTATTCACTTACGCTATACTAATAGGCTAGCATGAGCTAGCTTAGCTTGACAATGGGATAGGGTTTGGCAAAATGCGTTGCCATAAAGCTTACATTTCTGACAGCCGCCCACATGGGCAGTTAACCACACGGTGCCAAGCAACAGAAAAAAATGTGAGAACAAAGTAAAAAAAGAAAAAAATATGATAACTTCAACTTTGAAATCAAGCGCCAATAAGGTCATTTACGCCACAGAAAAGTCAGATCACTGTAGACATAGATTATGGAACGTCGCAAAGACGTTTTTTTTTTAAGTCCTCCTTTAGATTCGGCTTGTGAACTTTTAGTTCGCATTATGACGTACCTACTGCCATGAGTCAAGATCAACTAATGTAGATCAATTTATCTCGCGATCAATAATATAATAATAATCGAGCTTCAATGGTAATAAGTGGTCATAATAGTCATAAGTGGTCCAAATCAGTCATTTCAGTAACATGTAAAACGGCGGGATCGAGGAAATACCTACAGGTTACGTTAATTTCTTCATGAATAAAAATATACCTACTTAACTTCACCTGTGCACTTCAACTTAACAAAATTATACATAATGCCATCAAATTTGACTAATTTTACTCATTTTGGAAGGACCTTTTATATTCTTAATGACCTTTAATTTGTACCAACCTTCAAGAATTTAAATTATTTACGAAAGAATTATTGACGATTTAAGACCAATATTAATAACCTATCTAAGATAAGAGGTAGGGAGAAGAGAAGAGATAGGGAAACGATAAAACATAGAGATATGATTAGATCAGTTACCGGGCAATCACTGTTATTTTTAATGATTAACAAAAATATCATAGCAAGGAAGACCTAGAAGGCCAATGTATAATTGCAGATTGATTATTAATATTGGCCGCTGTAGAACCCACTTATATTCGAATTTAAAACAGTTAAACAAATAGCCTTTGATAATCGAAATCACATGCCCAAGTCTTCTTCATCGTAACTATTAAAATTATAATTTTCTCTTTTATAAATCTTGAACTTTTAAATCTTCACTGTCACTGACGGAAATAAGTTTTTTCTAAGATAACATTACAACTTACTCAATTTCTTTCGCCATTTCTTTAAAGACAATAAACTAGCATAAGAAAATAACGAACAACCGTCCCTCACGATTCACAATGGAAAGTATACAGTTGGAAATATATGAGTATTTTACCTGTATTAGACTTTATTCTGCTAAAACTGGCGCGTTAACTCTTGTCTCCAGAATAACGTGTTATTCTATGAATAAACATATGGTGTAATGTAAATATGGCTATCCAAGAGTAACTTACAAGTTAATACTTGGAATAAAACTAACCAGAGTTCGGTGAAATTATCCCAAAGTTCAGTTGCCTATTTAAACAAAAGCGCACACCGATATCAAATCAAAATTTTTATTATACTTACCGTCTAGACTCTAGACGGATGTAAACCAATGCCTACAATCAGTGTTTATAACTGTCTGGATATCTCATGTTAGATAATTTTAAAACTGTCATAAATAACTAACAATCTTTATAAATTATTTTAATGATACTTATTGTTCTTTATAGAATTTAATTAAGTAAATAATGTATATTGAAAAGCCATATCAGTGATTAATTGTAAAAACATTTCAATAAACAATATTAATTATCAACAAGCCATTGAGAAATGTGTTATTGAATTTCAATACCTACATTTGTTTTTTAACATGGTACACTTGGTAATGTAATCCAAACAGAATTTATCCATTACGTTTTCATGTACTTTTATTACACTTTTGTTAGAGCATTACCATTTTTATTAATGTAGGCTAAAAATTGCAATGATTCCTTTCCTTGAGTAAATTTTCCCTTTCAATCCATCTTAATGAAACAAAAAACATCTACAGGATACAACAATTTAGTTAATGACAAACAATAAATTATTTTATCGTATTCCTTATTTTTTGTGACAAAATGTTAATAATTCGCTAGTATTGGTATGAAATCGAGATTCAAGAGTACCCATACTGATCGCCTCTATGTGATTCAGTGATCCGATGTTGGCATAGCCAGGGTTATTTTCTGGGGGTGCATCTCCATCTATACATACTGTTAACTAGTATAAAATATCGAAATAAACATATAGAGCAACATACATATTTACATGCGAACATAACATACATACATACATAGTCTCGTAAAGCATTACTCTACCGCAAGTTCAGACAGGTATTTTTTTCTATCTACTTTCTTTCCGGGCAGGGGAGTGCAGTTGAACCCCCTTGCACCCTGCTGCCGGCGTTCATGGGTGTTGGGGTTGATTACATAACGTCCCGGTTTGCAGAAATAGTTAAAGTGGTGGTACCAATCCCGGCGAGTCGCTGCCAAACTCTAACACCTAGTCAGATGTCACTGTGTTAGCGACGGTAATGTAATGTATGACGGTAACGGTTTATGAGAAATGCTGAAAGAAAGAAAGTATTTTATGAGAAATACCTGTACCACTAGACTACATAGGCGATAAGTAGGTAGGTATTCTGTTTATAAATATATTTTTTGTCACATAAGTAATTTTTAACACTTTTAAGTTTAGGTAAAAATAGGGAGTCCTGAGAACTGACCATCGAAAAAAATTGAACTCATAAGTATACAGCTATTGCTCGCGTCTTTGTCCGCTCACTGAAATTATTTAAAACGTCCCGCGGGAGTCCGTTCATTGATCCGAGATAAAAACTATCCCATCTAAAAGATTGGACCAAAATACAAATAGTTACAAAGTTTGATTAAAGTTCAGTGGTTTCGGAGTTTATCTTGAACAAACAACATGACACAATGTTCTATCTATATTTCGATATACACTGTCTAGATAGGTCTCTTCGTCAAACTGTGTTTTTTATGCGTGTGGGAAAATAATACTATTTTTTTCGCTACCACATTGTACTATTAAAATAATGCGCTGAATTGTCATACTAACGCCCCTTGCACAAAATATAGAAAGGTTTTTGACTAGCTGACTATCGCCAACCAGGCACATATCTAATCCCGGGAAACGTTATCTTTATTAGAAAATTGATAGGATTTTTAGCAAAGGTGAAATCCAAGTTCATCCTTAACAATAATTTAAAAAAATCGCTTCGCCTCTGTGGTCTAGCGGTTCAGGTGTTGGACTTGACTGCATGAGATTCCGGGTTCGATTCCCGGGTCGGGCAACAAAAAGAAAATTTGGGTTTTCCAATTTTCTAATTTAAAAAAAATGTTACTCGGTATTAGATATGTGCCCGGTTGGCGAGAGGCTTGCCACCTATCACATTGTGGGACTTAGTGTCTTCGGCTAGTCGTATGTGCTTTGGTTGTGCCTCTGCTCACTACTTCCGGGATATAGGCGTGAAGATACTTTTTTTTGAAATCATATTTTTTTCTAAATTTTTTTGGTGTTCGACCCGGGCATTGAAGCCGGGACCTCAAGAAATCAAGTACGACGCCGGGCCACTAGACCACAGAGGCAATAAACATTTCTATTTCTGATATCCTGTACCTATGAAATTTGTAGAACGAAATAGTCGCTATGTATCAATTTCGTCACTTATTGTTAACGGCTCGGTCGGTTCTATGCATATATTTTGAGTCTTTTTTAAAAAGGATTTTATTAAAAAAAGTATTTTTAAAACACTAAGATACCTACTAAAAAGTATTTAAGCACAAAATACAAAATCCTTCCTCAAGAAGTATTTTCGATACGAGATGAAAATCCGAATTTGTATCTTGTGTCTGTATTTCACAAATTTGTATCATAGATAAGTCACATCAGTGCTCCCCACAACAGTTACACGGCTTGCACAGAATTAGCAAAATAAAGGCTTATTTTACATCGTAACTATGTAGTTGTTTGGTTTAAGAATAAACCAGGAAGAACGCAAGTATAAACTAATGATGACTAAAAAAATCGCCTCTGTGGTCTAGCGGTCCAGATGACTGCATGATAGACTTGACTGCATGAGGTCCCGGGTTCGATTCGATAACAAAAAAAGTAGGTTTTTCCAATTTTCTAATAAAAAAAAATGTAGCTCGGGATTGGATATGTGCCCGGTTGGCGATAGACTTGCCACCTATTACATTGTGGGACTTAGTGTCTTCGGTTAGTCGTGGGTGCCCTGGTTGTGCCTCTGCCTACCTCTTCGGGGATATGGACGTGAAGATACTTACTTATATATAACTAAAGTATTTTTATGAACTTAAATTGTATCAAAATGTTTTACCACATTGCAGTGGGCCACTACATTTTAACTTTTATAGAAATTAATAAGATATAAGTATATGTTTATTAAATATAATTTTTAAATCGATTAAAATTACTTATTTATATTCATTACTAGCTTTATTTTAACTTTTTAAGTTTAACCCTATTTACCGTAAACTATCACCCTCTCCAACCCTAGCAAGTCAATATGATGATTTTCGCATTGGCATTGTTTGGGGTTTCAGAAACCAGTGTGTTTGTAAGAAAAGAGTAACGACCGCGGAAGAAGCAAGACTGCATTAATTGAGAAGGAAAGAAAGGACTTGACATTCGATAATATTATCTGCCTACTACGTGACGGACTTAGCATGGAGATATATTATATGTGTGTATCTTTTTTACGTGTTCCATTTTTGCATAAAAAAGCTCACATAAGCGTATCGGATGTCACCCTCGACCGCAGTGGTTTAGTTTGGTTCACAATGTTGTGTCCGTGAGAAGTGTCCGTGTGTGGGTTGTTATATTATAGCGCACATTGTGTGTAGAGTGGACTTTTATACCTGTTTATATTTTGTGCCCCTAGGTCAGGATCACTATGACCTGCGTCTCTCAGTAACATTACAGAGTACCAAAAAATAATAACTATGAATTGGGCGATAAAATTCCTTAGCAAATATATCATCTGAAGTTTAATAACAATATATGTGATTTTAATCAATAGCAATTACTAATGGCAATATAGTACCTGTTATAGCTTACGTGTGTATACTGTCTCTACCTACTTATGAATATCTGTATCTCGCTGTCTGTTTCTTAATCAAATGTCAAATTTGCTTACATTATTGTGACCGTGTCTGGTGGCGCTCTTTGGGGGAGGCCTATGTCCAGCAATGGACGTCCTCCGGCTGATGATAATGATGATTATATTACCTGGGTATAGCTGCTAATTTTCCAAGATGCGTGAAAATATACAGAAAAAAGGTAAACAATATAACAAAAATAGGACCAACCATAGCCTAGTTTTTGTGATAAACTCCCTAAAAATGCTACAAACGGTTGTTTCCGACAACAAAAAGTTGTCGTCGCAATAATGTCAGTTTAGATGTCATTTTCGGAAATAATGATTATTGTCGAAATTAGATAACTAGGTCAGGCACATCAAACTTATCGACATTGGTACCTAAATCTTGAAATTAATTTATCACGGAGGAAACGAGTATTTTAGTTTAAGCAACAGAATTCACGGAACGTTTTATATCCGGGCACGCCGCGGGTTTGGGATCGCGTCTTTTAAATTTTTATTCTGAATTTTTAGACAAAAGGGAAATCCAAGTTTAACCTTAATAATTTAATTGCAGTAAATCGGCAATCGAATCCAGATTTACAGCACCTTGTCATCGAGACTCATAAATATTTATATTTACCTTATTGTGTGTACCTGTTTGATATGTCTAAAACCACACGTCGGTTCATAGTCAAATAAAAATGGGATAATTTCAGAACCGTGGCTTATCTTTCGAAAAAAAGACATTCAAATTTATACTAAAGCGTATTCGTTATTGGACGAATTATCGCGTGCAAAGTGCAAACATACAAAAAAATAAATATGGAGATGATCGATAACTTGTTCCTTTTTGGTGTCGGTTTTTCGAAAATTGCAACCTGTGTTCATACAGATCGGCAAACTTGCGTTTAACACGTTGACATCCACAACAATCTTTATTTAAAGAAATGCTGTCTATTGTATAATACAATATGTGTGTGTGTATGTGTTTGTGTGTGTGTGTATGTGTGAGTGTGTGTGTTTGTGTTTGAATGTGTGTGTGTGTGTGTGTGTGTGTGTGTGTGTGTGTGTGTGTGTTTCGTGTATAAAACAAACACACTGTTATGTGTAAATGTAGTGGTGGTCATGGTCATTTCAGCTTAGAATATGTGTACAGTAACAGAATCCTGCAACTACCAACTGACGCCATAACACCATCGTATTGTTACTGCTAGGTACCCAATAAATTTAGCGTGTGGCCTGTCATTCCAGACTCAGTTTGGTAACACGTCATTAACGTTTTTGGTATATACAGTCATTTTTTATCCGTGGGTTGTGTCAAGTTTCCGTAACCGGCGTATTTGTATGAAAAGGGGAATGAATGTGGAGGAAGTCAGGCAGGTCTGCCAGGATCGTGAGATTTGGTTCTCGATACTCTCTGCCTTAAAAATATATCTATATGGAGTTGTTATTGCATATTTAATCATTTCGCTCAAATTTAGATTAGGTCAGCCAATTTAAAAATAAAAGTATAAAGTGTATAAAAGTGTAAACAGTGTAAAGCCGAAGCGCATAATTTAAATAGTAGTAGGTACCTACTGAACGTCTGTTGTTACACTTGGGAAATTTGCTTGTTTGTCTTCCTATGCTATAAAAACTGTAACACGCCGCGTAGGCGGTTGTAGCGCCCCGTGTGTTCTTGCACATACTTAGCGTGTTATTATAAATGTCAAATGCAGTAGATAACGTTAATAACGTTGTTCTAGATCAGTGCTAGTAAATACCAGATCGACAGCCTCGTTGTCTCCATTAACTTATTGAATACGCAATATATTATTAAATAACTTATCTATATAACTAGTCCGAAATATCTTACAGCAAATACCATTGTTACCATGATTGTTCTAAATATAGCTATTTTTAATTGTTTTTTGTACACGATGCCTTCCATTTCATTTTCACAGCTTCATTTTTTTGGGTTGGCTGGAAGAAATTTCTTTAACTAGAGATAAGCTCGCCTTTTGTGCATTTTTAACGTTTTGAGTATTTTGTCTATTTCAGTTTTTTCTGTGCAATAAAGTGTTAAATAAAATAAATAAAATAAAATAAAAATCAAACGTGACTAATTGTTAATTACATTTTGTTAAAGAAATATAATTTATGTAAGTACCTTCATGTTTTAAACAAATTGAATTTTATGAGTATCTGAAATAATTTACAAATTTATAACCATAATAATTTATGCGCGGTAAAACTTCAAAAACCTGACATCAATTTTGTAACTCCATCGTCTAAGTACTTGCAAAAAAATTTAAACTTGAAATACCTATGTAATGAGCTACTAACAATTTTTATCACGTCAGCATTAAAAAAATCGCATCGAAATCGGTCCACCTGTTCAAAAGTTATGATACCACAGAAAGATAGATAGAGTCATATTTAGGTATAGCACTCTCTTTTTTCGTCAGGGGATAATAACTACAAGACGGATCTTGATTGAGAATTCATGTGAAACCAACTCTGAATCTTACCTTTCTTTTTTTTATGATATTGGAAGGCAAACAAGCAGATGGATTTCCTGGTGGTAAGAAATTCACGCCGCCAGAGACAACAAAGTGTTGTTGCGTTGTCAACCTGAAGCCAGGTTTTTAGGCCTCGAGCAAAAGTTTACCACCTCCTTTACCCTCCGAACCGGAACAATCCGAACCGGAACAATACTTTTTGAGAATCTATAAACTGTTTGTGAATTCGCAATAGTGCAAGTTTGCTAGCTCGAAACTTGAACTGATAATCGTACACTATTGCAAGATCAATATCCGTTAGTAGGTTTCAAAAAATCAACGATGTCACAACTCTCCTTCGTCACAACTCACCCCATACTCCCATACCAATCCGGACTAGTTGCTGCGAAACTCTATCACTTATCCAGATATCGCCTTTCGAAAAAAGAACTATAAACATTCATATTTTACCCGAACAATTAATTGTACAATGTCAGTTCCGTTCCGGAGTGTATAGCAGCCGGTAGACTTCTTTTATGTAAGTGGTCAGCGAACAAGCACACGCCTCTTCTGATAGTTTGAAATAACCGTACCCTATGGATACTATGGATAGAGGTTAACTTCTGAGGTGTTTGTGTAACTTTGGTGTTGCCGATGTGTTTTTTTTAAATCAGGAAATAACTTATCTCTTTTCAAGTTTCCTAACACTAATATAACTAAATAGAATATTTTTCGAAATATTAACTATCCTATGTGTTAATCCAAGTTACCCTCTATGTGTGTGCCAATTTTCATGAAAATCTGTTGTGCAGTTTTTGCGTGAAGGAGTAGCAAACAAACATACAAACTACCGAATTGATAACATTAATAGGATTATTACGATTGTCGCCTCTGTGGTCGAGCGGTCCGGGTGTTGGACTTGACTGCATGAGGTCTCGGGTACGAATCCCGGGTCGGCCAACAAAAAGAAGATTGGATTTTTCCAATTTTCTAATAAAAAAAAATGTTGGTCGGGATTGGAAACGTGCCCGGCTTGCCACCTATCACATTATGGGACTTAGTATCTTCGGTTAGTCGTGGGTGCCCCGGTTGTACCTCTGCCTATCTCTTCGGGGATAAGGGCGTGAAGATACTAATAGGATTATTAAGATTAAAACTCATCTTCATATTAAACATGCTTCACATAAATCAAGGTTAAAATTGTAATTAAAGTTTTAAAATGTAATCAAAAGCTTGCTGATAAAAATAGTCTCAAGATTATGAAAACAAACTCTT
>NJDD01001059.1:342310-372797 GCA_002245505.1 Calephelis nemesis
AAGAGAACAGGCCCACCTATCCAAACCAAACATTTGGCTTTCTTCGGACTATTTAGTAGATGTTTTATGTGAAGTTTGCATAAAATTGGTCCAGCGGTTCTTCATTTATCAAATTTTTTGTAAAAAATAAATTCAAGAAATGAGGGATCATTTTGTTAATGGGTATTTTACAGTCAAATTGAAATTTTTTCGGATGGGAATTGTGCTGTCATATTGAAACTTTTTCAGTTGTTTTTTTTTATGTGTTATGTCATTCATACAGTCATATACCTACTCTAGTAGAAGAGTATTTATATTCGTTGGTCATATACGTAGCGGAGCACGTACCGGGCCGCTGGTTATCAATAAAAAATAGGAGTATCACTTCTGTGCATTAGAAACCTTTTCAAAATATGTGCAGGTAACTAAAAAATCGTCTCTGTCGTCTGTGGTGTAGCGATCTGTGGTCAAGTCATAAATATAGATGCTCAATACCAAGCTTTAATAATATTCAACTGTTATGTTTCAAATGGCGTTTTTCCTGACCTTATGAAACTTAGTAAGGTTATACCTCTATTTAAATCTGGAAGTTCGTCTGATCCCACCAACTATCGACCTATCTCCGTTCTGCCTACCCGTAGTAAAATATTTGAAAAAAATATTCTTAAGCAAATGTTATTACATTTTAACCAATTGCGCTTATTTCATAATAAACCATTTGGTTTTACAAGGGGTAAATCAACAGTCGACGCTGGTGTTGCATTGTTAAAGAAAATTTATGAAGCCTTGGAGGACTCTCAGGATGCACTCGGTATATTATGTGATTTGTCCAAGGCATTTGATTGCGTTAACCATGATAGTCAGATCAGGAAATTTCGCCATTATGGAATTAAAATTAGTCACTTGAACTTCTGATTTATTATTTGAGCGGGAGAATTCAGAAAGTTGAGATTCATGGTGCAAAATCTACAGGTGCTGCTGTTAACACGGGTGTCCTCCAGAGCTCCATTCTGGGACCATTTTTGGTTTCTCATATACGTAAATGACTTGCCTTACTACATAAGGGATAAGGATGGAAGAGTATTGTTCGCAGAAGACACTACATTATTATTTAAAGTGAAAAGACAACTGGGTAAGTATGACGAAACGAACGATGCGATTTCAAAAGTTGTACACTGGTTCAATGTAAATCATCTCTTTCTGAATGAAAAAAAAAATTAAGTGCATCAAATTTTAATACCTAACGTAAGGCAGGTAGATACCAATGTACCTATAACTCAATGGGAATAAACTGGACATAATAGATTCCACCACATTTTCAGGAATCACTGCAGATAAAAAGTTACAATGAAAAGCTTGACATCAGATGGAGCTCAGCCACTTACGCTGTTAAGAAAATTAGGCTGTTAACAGATGTCGACACCACTAGAAGCGTTTATTTTAATTACTTTCATAGCGTCATGTCTTATGGCATTCTTCTCTTGGGAAACTCGACTGAGATAAACAGATTATTTGTCTTGCAAAAGATACCCCTACGGGCAGTTTATAACTTAGGCCCAAGAGTTTTCATCAGAGAAAATTTTAAAGAAAAAATATTCTAACGGTGACTGCTCAATATATTTTTGATAACTTATTACATGTCCAAAAAATATAAATTTGTTTAAGAAAAATTGTGATGTGATGAGGTGAACACGAGGAATAAAAACGAGGAATCAGTAATTCTTTCATGGACCAATGTATACGTATTTACAATAAACTTCCCGAGCATATTAAAGACTTACCAATAATTATAAATTAAAAATGCATTAAATCTAAGTTGTATGGTAAATTTTACTAAAAGATTTCAAAATATTTAGAAGACAAAAATGTTTTGGATTAATTGCTCCTCATACAATCTCTACAAATTAATTGTATGTAATATAGTTTTGTAAATTTTATTTACAAGAAGAAAAGATAAGCCCGCTGAGTTTCTTTCGCCGGATTTTATCAGTTTGTGGCCGCGTTCCGATCCGGTGGTGGTTTTTAGAATTATATAGACGCGTCACAAGAATCATTGTGTAGATCTTTAGAATAAATAGATTTTGAGTTTGAGATTTGTGTCTATCTGTACATCTATCTGACATCATAACTTTTGAATAAATGGACCGATTCCGATGCGGTTCTTTTACACGCTGACGTGATCTAGATTCTAGATGATTGATAGCTAATTTACATATAGGTTTTGGCAATGGTTACAGATTTTTTTCATTTTAATGTTATTAGTCCTTAATTTAAATAACCTGTCTAGTTTGTTTATTTAATAATTTTTTAACCTTCGACGGAAAGAGTGGTGTTTCAACTTGGACGTGTCTCTGTGTGTGTGTATCTATGGCATTATTACTTTTGAAATGAAGTACCGATTCCAATAAGTATAAAAAAAGTATATTAGGTAGGCAGAGGCAGTGTAGCACCACCACCTCATTGGTCTGCTCGAATAAGGCACCTACGGTTAGCCGAAGGTACGCTGTACGTAATCCCACAATGTGATAGGTAGCAAAGCTGTCACCAACCGGGCATTTATTTAAACTCCGCGGGCAACATTGTCCTTGTCAGAAAATTGAAAAAATACCTTTTAAATTTGCTCGATTCGAGAAGCATACCCAGTCGATCTTTAAAAATGTTATATTCTAGGGATATTATAATAATATTAATACGTGAATCAAAAACTTTAGACCCATTTTTACCAAAACTGTGCGGACGTAGGAGTATGAAATTTGGCACACTTATAGTATATGTGTAGGAGAAGTGGACTCAAATATTTATCAATAATAATGATAATAAAGTGCATTAAATCAATACATAAAACATACTACCATACATTTGACACACACAAAAATATTAATAACGATAAAAGATCGTAGATGGCGCACAACTGTATTTTTATTTTTTTTATTTATGTTGATGGTATTGGAAAACAAACAAGCTGACGGATATCCTGATGGTAAGAAGTTGACGCCGCCTATTGACACAAAATTTTTAAATGATGCTTTTCCAAACTGAGGCAGGGATGTTAGGCCTCGAGCAAAAACAAGTTTCCCGGCTTCCTTATTCTCTGAAGCTCTGAACGGGAACACGTCAACGCCAAACACTGACGTTATGGCGGCAGGAACAGGTAAAGCGGTAGTACCAATCCGTGCGAGTCGCTACGAAACTCAAGTGGTAGAGTTTCGTAGCGACTCGCGTAGTAGTCTTATGTCACGGTGTAAGTGACGGTAAGCATATGCTCGCCTCTAACGAGCTGCGTGGTTGGAAGGCAGATGGTCTATTCTGCAAATGAAACCGGACCAACACGGGGGTTTAGAAACAAAGTACCTAGTTGGTCTTGATAAATAAAGATCGCGTTCTTATCAAAAAGATAATTAGATAGCAATAGAACCTTAATAATGCTTGAACATTATATTTTAATAATAATTTATCTATACCTACATATAATAAATCTGTAGAAGGGTCAATTCTGTACATTGAAAATATTGAAAAATAAATAGCAGGGGGTGTTACTGGATCGATACCAAACCCAAATATGTGATTTAAAAAAATTTTGTCTGTCTGTATGTTCAAGCATCACGTGAAAACTAACAGTTCGATTTCGATAAAACTTGGTATAATCATACCTTATTATCCTGAGCATAATATGGGATACTTTTTATCCTGGAAAAATACGTAGAAAAAAAATATTTTTCAGTTTTATCACGCGAAGACATCAGCTCGGACGTAGTCGCGGGAGGAAGCTAGTATTGAATAACTTACAACCAAAATTTATTACGGTCGAATATCGACCAATTGGCGACCACTAGTATTAACTAAAATAGTTAGGTACTAGAGATAAAAATCGGTACGTAAACGTGACTTAGGTACTTGCGTAGGTCTTCTCCGATAAATGTGGGAACATGTGTCTAGGGTGGCCATTCTTTGGTTGGTTTCCAAGTTAATGATGTTTAAAGAAATACTGGTCGTTTTTTTTTCTCGAATGTAACTACGATTTTAGTGCTAAGAATATGGGGTACTGTGGGTCAAACGTGCTCTGTCAGGTTTTCATAGTCAAATCAAACAATACAGCTAGCTGACCCAGCAAACTTCGTACCATAATTTGATGGTATACCGACAGCAAGCCACCTACTACCTCCAATTGTATTTCCAATCCATTTAGGATCCCATTGAAATATACATACTCAATTCCAACCTAATCGTTTCGGCCGTCTGTGGGTAACTAGGTGTTAAAAGACCTATCTAAGTTTAGAAAAATTATACAGATATATAAGATTGAGATAATGTAGCGTTTACCTAATTGCTAGAGACAACCGTAGCGTAAAGAAACTATTGATTTTACAGGTGCGTCGATCTCAAGCTGGAATTATTGGCCTACTGTACAAGTCTTTCGGCTACTCTACCCTTCGGACAGGAACATGAGTCATTATGACGGCAGAAATAGACAAACCAGAGGACCCGAGCAAACTGCTGCACAACCATCTACCACCAGTAGTCTTGTTATTAGTACCTAACTAACTAAGGAAACGGTGGTAGTTTACGGTAGACAGGGTTAACTTTATTTACATTTTAAAATTGTTTGTGATTTATAATTCAAATTGTAATAAATATAAAACTATTTGTTGTATGAACATTAAAACATTGTGTACATAATACATAGAACTACTTTTATAAATATTTAAATATTTGCACACCACAATGTGGTAGAATATGTTGGAAAGCTTAAATAATTTTGTAACAACTTCAACACGCATATTCCGCATGTAAATATATTTCCGCAAATAAATATGTTTTCTTTCTTTTTCTTTTCGTTTCTTTCTTTCTTTCTATCTGTACTCGCCTACTACTAAGTACCTAAGTGCCTGGCAGAGCAGAGGATCTTTTCTACTCAGCAGACCCTGACAAATACGGGGGAAATTATGTGGAAATGGATTTCACAAAACAATTCAAGATGTATCTGTATGTATGGGCCACGCGTCTGTACTTTGGAAGAAGTTTCCAAAGTACAGACGATCCATTCAGACAGACGTCATATTCATACGCGACGTGAACAGTAGATACAGATGCTCCAGCTCATACGCAAGAAACAGTAGGGTTACTCTTGAATCTCGATTTCATGCAAATTGGAATCGGATTTGTGTCATTTCGTACTCTAGAACACAATACTAGCAAACTATTAACATTCAGTACCAAAAAATTAACGAATCTGACATTATAAGTTGCACTAGCCTAATGAAACAAATTTTTGGTTTGTTGCAGCTCTGTTCGCATCTGTAGTCGGTAAAGTAGGTAGTATGAATTACAATGTTGCTAGTAAGTAGATGTCAGCTGACGGCTCTAGTTTACCTACAATTCTCATTTTAACTTTTTTCTGGTTTTATTCGAAATCAGTCCGTATTACAATTACTTTTATGACATTAATTGAATAAATTATCCAGGACAATCTCACTCAAGAAAATCAGTCAAAAAATATCTTAATGTATAATTTCCAAATAAATTAATACTTTCGCTAAAATATGTCTCTAAAAATGACTAGATTTCTCTTATCAGCTCACCAAATATACCCAAAATCAGGTATAACATTTTAGGCACCGATATGAGTGTATTGATTATTATTATCTACCTAAATGTAATAATTCGCTACTACTACTTCGTACTGTGTACAAGTGTACAAAATGACAGAAATCCGATTCGAATTCACAATTTGCATAAAATCGAGTTTCAAGAGTAGCCCCACAGATAGGTAGGTAGTCTTTCTTTAAAGTTGTTTTATGTCCCAGTTATTATTTTGATATATGGCCACTTCACAAGTCTCCGATATTCTAGAAGCGATAATTACTCACGCAAAGTTCAGAAATGACTTGACAACGCAGTTATCAAACGACGACATACAAACAACTTGGGGCTATTTATAACGATACTACTCCAGATGGCTTTTTGATATTATCAGCCACGTATACAAACCTATTTGGTGATTATTTTCATTCATTTCACATAGGTAGGTTTTTCGCCTCTTCGGGGTGTAGCGGCCCCGTGTTAGGCTTGATTTCATGAGGTCTCAGGTCCATCCTTTGGGCACAGGTGTATGCATTGATCAAGTATGTGAAAAATTTACGATTACGGTTAAAGGAGTGCCTCGGCTAGTAGGTGTCAAATACTTTTTCCGCGAGTAGCAATAAATTTGTGAAAAAATAAAATTTAACTTTAAAAGGAGTAAAAATTTTTAATACACTTAATTATTATCACCTCGCCAAGTGGCTAGCGTACATATTTAACTACACTGACCAACCACGAGGCTCGGGTTCGATTCCCGACGGGGTTCAGACATTTGGGTGTCTGCATTTCCGGGTCTGAGTGTTTATTAAATTTATTCTGGTATCTATATAAGTATTTCTATGTATTAGAATCGTTGACTAACACCCATAACGCAAGCATATAATTTTCTTAACTAGTGGTTAGATCAATTTGTGTAACTTGTCCACTAATATTTATTAATTTATTTTATATCTTACAGTAACTTGACGCATTCGCATTAGTGTAAAAAATCGTACACTCGACACAGTCAGCTTAAATAAATATTAAGTAAATTGTTTTTAGTAACTATAGCTATACCTGTTTATTATCCTGAGTACGTGCCTGACCCAAACGGGCGGTGATACAAACCGCCCCCAACCTGAAAAAAACTCTAGGGTACTGAAATATAATAAAAATAAAAGGTGTAAAATTCAAAACATTAATTGGCCTTTAATTCGATTATATATTTCAACTCGTGTAATTTGCCAAGAGCTAATTTTTATTTTTATCGCAAGATGGCCACTTAAAAGTTCTCATTTCTAGACCGCTGTTACTGCGTTTCAATAATTATTATCTATGTTTTTAGAAAACTATCATTTAATTAAAACAAGTTGAAAGAGTAGTTGTTAATTAATAATAAAATGGTAGATTATAACAATTAATTGTCTTTGTGCTAAATACACATGATAAGGGGCCATTGACCCTCTGCGTCGCGGATTTTCTAATGGATGTCAGATTACTCATTTTTTTTAAAGCTTTCTGATTTGACTCAACATGCTTCAAATCTTACCTAATTTTAAAGTTAAGAGACTGTTTCATTTCAAATATATAAGTGTGTAGTGTATACTTAGCAATTCACAGTTAAATACTTAGATTTACAATAGTATAAGACAATCAGGACTTGCGTTTATCAAGATTTTAATTTCCGAAACACTAATCAATTTTAATCTACGATTTATCTCTCAACAATAGCTATTTACTACGAGTTCTTAGAAATTTAAACCGAACTCATGTAAAACAACTGTAAAAATTAATCACAGGTCAAAATTGATTGGTGTTTCGGAAACTGGATATAAGTGTAGTTTCTTATTTTGTCGATAGTGTAGGTACCTATATATTTACCATTTTTACCATGATCATCTTTACATCTCAAGATGAAGAAGAAGACTTCACACATTAGGCGACTTAGTTAAATTTTTTAGACAACCTGGGTCGGCTTTGGGATATCCCTTATAAAGCTTATGAGTTTTATTCGTGTGAGACATTCCCACAATCTCAGTATTTTCAGAAACAATTTAAATATACTTACTTCATATAGGTATGCTTTTGCTCCAAACTACAAACGCACTTCAATGTTATTTGGCACTTCGTTAAGGAACTGTAACGCGCATTTGATACCGGTGAGATATCCGAATCGATTTTCGAAGGACTAATCTATTTTAAGTATCTTCACGCCCATATCCCCGAAAAGATAGGCAGAGGCACCCACGAATAACCGAAGACACTGAGTCCCACAATGTGATAGGTGGCCTATCGCCATCTATTTTTACTTCAGACTAAAATCAGATCATCCGTTTTGACAACATTTAACGGAACATTAAAGCTGCCATATTAGGTACAGTTAGATTGTACTTATTATTTTGTAATTAGGTAATATTTTTAAGGTACCTAATGGATAAATATATTGAAATAGCAAAAACAACTAATTCAATGGAGAGGTACCTATTTAAGTCAGTACACATTTTTATACTATTGGAAGGCAAACAAACAAACGGATTTCCTGATTTTAAGAAATTCACGCCGTTTAGACACCAAAGATGGTAATGGTGCGTTGCCAACCAAAAGTAAGTTTACCGGCTACCTTACCCTCCGAACCGGAACACTGACGTTATGGCGGCAGGAATAGTCAAGACGGTGGTACTAATCCGAGCGAGTTACTGAGAAACTCTACTAGTAGGATGACACAGTGTTAGTGAAAGTAAGCCTATGCTAGCCTTTTACGAGCTGACTGACAGGAAGGCAGATGGCCTATTCTGCGAAGGAGCCCCGACCAATAAGAAAACAATACTTTCTATTTCATTCTTTTTTTCCTTCATTGTTTTTATTTCTTTAAAAGTTTGCCGTGGCGCATAACAGGTATTTCTATTTTTATATTACAACTTACAAGAACTGATCTTAAGTGGAATTGGTGTCTTCGGCTAGTCGTGGCCCGTGGGTGCTCTGGTTGTGACTCTGCCTACCCGTTTCGTGGGTATAGGCGTGAAGATGGTACTTAATAATGCATACATTTTTTAATTACCTTGTAACTCAAAAATTACTAGTAGGATGTTGATAAAATTTAAGATAGATATTTATTATAGATATTTCCCACATTGCGGAACCAATTCCTTTCTTTCGAAAAAAATATTTAACAAATCGCGAAGTGGTACCCATTGTAATAGTTGAAGTCTTTTTTTGCAGATTTACTGCGCTTACCTACTGGATCTTAAATCACTGTACCCTAAAGGGTGCCTACATAAAAGTAAAATCTTGTAACTAAAAAATTAAGTTTCTTTTCCCCGTGTTGGTAAGGGCTCCTTTGGAGAATAGAACATCTAACTTCTTGCCAGGCAGCTCGTAAAAGGCGAGCATAGGCTTACCGTCATTAACACTGTGACTTCTGACTAGGTGATAGAGTTTCGCAGTGACTAGCCCGGATTGGTACCACCGTGCCGTGGACGTGTTCCGTTTCGGCAAGCCTGTAAACTTACTTTTGCCGGAGGCCTAACCTGCCTTCCGGCTTCAGGTTGACAACGCACCATTACTATCCTCGGTGTCTGTACCTAATTTCTTACCATCAGGAAATACGTCTGTTGGTTTGCCTTCCAGTATCATAAAAGAAACCCTTTCTTTTTAATCTATTTTATTTTTTTTCTAGATCAACATTATGGTCATCATCATATCCCATTTACAATTGGCAGAGCAGTCACATAACATACAATTAACATAGAGACGAATTGATAAACTCCTCATTTTTTAAGTCGGTAAAAAATCTGTTGAATATGTTACCCGTGTTGTTCTGGGTGGACTGAATAGATGAGACCATCTGCCTCTCTGTCGGACAGCTCGTAAAAGGCAAGCACAAGTTAAATAGGACCTTACTAACAAGACCACTGGTAGTAGAGTGGTCAACAACTTGGACGAGCAGGGTTCCACCGCCTTACCTAATTCTGCGCCATAATAACTGTCACGTTACGATCAGGAGGGTAAGGTAGGCTTGCACAATTGGCCTCTCATCCGGGCCACAGGACAGCGATGGACTAACAACATCTGTAACGTCTATATACTCGTATTATAAAACAAAAAAAGATGTGGTGTCGTGGGAAACCAGGTAGGGACGAAGTTGTATACTATGCATTGACGGGGTGAAGTGGTAATAGATAGAGAAGGGATGAGAGAACGAAAAGAAAGAGGAAGAAAGAGAAAGGTATTATACACTATTCGTTTGTGTATACGACTGTCGCTTCTGCGCACGTCTTATTTGACGGTTTTACTATACGAACTTTTTCTTTTTCAGTTCGGTCGTGCAGCAAAATCCCTATCTCCTCCAAGCCAGTCGTAAGGAAATTCGTTCCAATAAAACAAATATTCGATATGTTCAACTCAATTTCTTCATCCTTATATGAAATAATATTAATACTTTAAGCATAGTAAAATTAGTGGTGTACCGGTACGAATTCATATCTGCCGCTAATCGAGAGAGATGAAAGATCTGTATCCGTAGCCGTTACTATATGCGGAAATTTTATTAATTTTCAAAACACAAGTAAACAGATCCTCACTTGTTTTTCTATAGCTGTTTAGGTATGTAGCAGTGAAACTATTCACACTTTGCATAATTACCTAACGTTTACCACAGAATGATTTTACATTACCTACGCTACATAAGTTGCCTTTAGAAAATTTTTAACAGACTCAAAAAGAGGAGGTTATCAATTCGCCTTCTATATTCCTATTTTTTTTTGTATGTTTTTTACGCGGTTACTCATTCAATCATAAGTCGGTCGATTTTGATGGTTATTCTTTTAATAGGCAGGTTGTTATTCCGAGTTTGTCCTACATTAATTTTTCCATGATCCGACTATTGGTTTCATCGATGATGTCGTCAACATCGTTAAAAATGTATACGTTAATACGTATAACTCGAAATTACTAGAACGATATTTATAATTAATGCGGGAGTTAGGACAGTAATTGTTGGGAATGTTGTGATCATTGAACATAAACTCAAAATCATTCAATTTCAAATTCAAACTCAAATTCAAACTAAAAATCATTGGACCTTGGAGAATATATAGGTTAATTTATGTCCTTACATTTCAATCCATCATCCTGAAACTTCAATGTCCTCCACATGACCCATAAAACAACTTTAATACGCGAGTAAAGTCGCGCGTAAATGTTGCACAATGTGTAGTAAGAGCGATTTTCGTAGCCATGTTTTTTGTTTCAGCGCGACAAGGTGTCAGGAGGTCACCAGATTTAGCGTTGATTGACACTTTAACGACAGCAGATTATAAATGTTTATTGTATTCTTAAAAACAATTTTTATTTTTAATTAAGATCACGCTACTATCTTGTGATAATCCTAAAATTCGTCTTTCAAGATCAGCTACAACTACCATTATTTAATGATTTTAAAATGCTATAATGTTTGTGCTCGCTATTATCATGATCCGTTGTGAACGACAGGGTAGGCAGTCTTGAACACGTGGTCCGAAATTTCTTTCAGTGGCAACCTAATTATCTAGAAGTATTTGTAAACTCACTCCTCAGTCATTCGTCCTTGATCGCATTTTTTATTTTTTTATTTGGGGCATGAGCGTGAACATCTGTATTTAGTCAAGTTTAATAAAATGGCGTCAAGTTATTGCCCTTAAATGAGATCCGGCTTAAATGATTTAAAATTGTCACAACTTGTAGTAAATCATGTCAGGGTCTTGAGCAAAGCGGTGGCCTCCTTACTCAAGCTCATTTATTGGGATTTGGATGGTACGACGAAATTCACGGCACTCTAATTTCTCCGTATTATTTTATTGCATTTTAAAACACGAAATTCAAAACTTAAAAAAAAATGCAGCCGTCTTTTCAACGGCCAAATTTTAGACGCCAACGTGACGCCAAATTTTAGAAAAGCCTTTTTCCATGATGCAGATGGTGGGCAAGGTACTAACCATGAAGCTAATACTACAGAAAGAGCATGAAGAGCATGAAGCTATAATGCTGCTGGAGGTAAAACTCCTAGCAAAGACCTGATGTCAGTTCCAAAAACTGCTGACTCAATCTAATGTACTAACTGACCCCTCTTTCTAAGTCTTGTTATGTCAATATTAGTCGAAAAACAAAAGAGAGCTCGGTAAATTAGAGTGAGTCAGCAGTACTTGGAAATGACATCAGGTGACATTTAGGGTACAGGGACAGGGTTCTAATTTACGGATTTGTCTTTCTAAATTAAAAAGACTCTCACTCTTATTCACCGACCTCTCTTTCGGTGTCTTGAGTGATGTCAATTATCAAAGTCAAAACGAAAAAGAAGGTGGTGAATTAGAGAGTTAGCAATATCAAAGACTATATATATAATTAATATATATATATATAATATAAATTACTAATCTCTGGCAATATTTAGAAATTTACATATGATCTTCGTTAAGAGTGTAAGTCCAGTAGTTTTATAGCTTCATGGCAACAATTGTGTTATAGTTCCATTCACATAATATATACATATTATATGAACTATGACTTCTTAAACAAGATTCCGAAATTGGAAAAACATTGAGATAGCTATTTAGAAATAATAGAAAGTTTTATTATATAGGGACGGTGGTAAATTTCCCTCGTATCAGTCCGGCCTGAGGGCTCTTTTGTAGAAGCTGCCTTCCTTGCCAGGCAGCTTGTAAAAGGCGAGCATAGGCTCACCGTCACTAGCACCGTGACATCTGACTACGTGGTAGAGTTTAGCAGCGACTCGCCCGGATTGGTACATCCGCCTTACCTATTCCTGCCGCCATAACGTCATGACGTGTTCCAGTTCGGAGTTTAAGGTAGCCGGTAAACTTAATTTTGCTCGAGGCGTAACATCCCGGCCTCCGGTTGGCAAGGCACCATTACCTACCACCTTTGGTGTCTCTAGGCGGCGTGAATTTCTTACCATCAGGAAATCCGTCTGCTAGTTTGCCTTCCAATATCATAAAAAAATTAGTGAGTATTGGATTCATGTCGACCGTAGCCAATAGAAACTTTAAACTTATTTTCACATTATCGCATCAATTCCATCAATGAAAAAACTAAAAATTAAAAAGAAATATAATTTTTATCCGACACAAAATACAAGATGCTTGGTTATAACGTAGACAAACCATAAAACTGGTTCCCACCGACCGCAGACGTATTCGCATGCTGGTGACGTCATGATACGTACTAGATACGATATAGCGAGAAAACAGGTAAAGTATATTTGGGTACTGTTTTAAACTAATTTTTATAAAAGTAAATATTACAGTTTAATATCCAAATAATATCATGCAATAATATCAAAAATGCATTACTATGTAAGTAAGCCCTTATGTTAAAATTTGGAAGGTCTTTTCAAAGTTACCCTGTTGATGCGGCAGACGTTGTTCTGCTATTTTTTTTAATGTGATTTGAGTCACGCTTATTACTTAAGGGTATGAAAAATTGATAGTAGCCGATTCTCAGACCTACTGAATATGCATACAAAATATGAAAATGGATAAAGCCGTTTCGGAGGAGTATGGTAACTAAATTTTTTTATAATCTTTTGAGAACATGATCTATACTCAAGTAAAGTGTTATTTTCTTAAGTATTTTATAATTACCGATGTAGGTACACTTTTTAACCAATTATAAAACACCGGTGTATTTGTGAAATGTACGTGAAACTTAACGCAATAAGTACAACAATAACTACTAATTATTATTTTCGTTTTCTTTTGGCATACCTAGTACGCAGGAAGGTCATTACCTAAAAAATCACCAAATGTTATAGGAACAAATAGGTAATACTTACAATTAATTATAGATTTTTTTAAAAATTGAGGTTAGTTACATTTCTGTGTTTGATAACATTCTCCGCGCTTGTGGGTGGCAACACACGCCGGGAACAGAATTGAAGCCAGCAGTGTTGCAAAATAAAAAAAATGGAAAATTTTGTCAAGCACCTTAAAAGCAACAATAAAATATTTTAGGCTTAGTGGGTATTACTTCTAACTTTTAAAAAATTTAAACTAGTTGCCGTCAGCAGATCCATGTTTGTGTGCACATGTCATTTATCAGAGGTAATATTTAGTACTATTAAGCAATTTCAGCGCACGGTGTACACAAATAATAATATGTAATCGCGCAAAGTCTAAATCCACATCACCGCAAACCGGAGCGGTGTGCGGTGCAGTGTGATATCTGCCTATTACACCGGGACTAATATACATATAAGCTGTGAACGTAGGTAATAAATATCAGTAAAACACATTAACTTGTCAAAAAAATAGTGCTAGTTTATTAGTAAAATTCCAACCCATATGCTAGCTAAAACTTTCACTAAGACTGTCAAAAAATTCATTTTTACATAAAACGTTCACCGATTTCAAATAGTGACAGAAGCGATTGTTCCTTTTCAAATTAATATCCGTTTTTGTTCTCTCCGTTCTGCATATTGTCCGGCAAAACGACCAATAATCCAAGGCTAATGCTTTTCTGTCTAACGTTGAAGTTGGGTATAAATGAGACGTTAATGTCTTATGCCTGGAGACAATTTTATTCCTTTGCCTGAAATAAAATAAAATAATCAATGATATTAAATATAAGTATTTACTATACAACATTGTAAACTTCCCGAGTTTGCACTTCCTTTAGGGTTACCTACTCTTGAATTTAATGTTAATTGGAAATTAGAATCGTAAATGTTATTTTACGTACTTACGTTACGTTACGGCTTGTTAACATTTAATTACTAATAATATAAATCTATACATTAATATGTGATGCCAAAACTTTGGACCCCTTTTTACGAAAATTGCGAGGACGTAGGAGCATAAAATTTGGCACACTTGTTGCACAGTGCAGAACGCTAATATTTTTCAGTAATAATGCTTATAAAGTACTTACATGAAATCAATAAATAAAATATGCCACACACTGCCATGCATTTGACACACACAGACAAATAAATATTTTCCGGATAAAAAGTATCCTATTTTATGTCCAGGATAATAAGGTATAATTATAATAAGTTTCATCGAAATCAAGCCGTTAGTTTTCACGTGATGCCTGAACAGACAGACAGTCAAAAAACTTTTTTAATCACATATTTGGGTTTGGTATCGATCCAGTAATACCCTGCTATTTATTTTTTCAATATTTTCAATGTACAGAATTGATCCTTCTACAGATTTATTATATGTATAGATAACGATAAAAGATCACGGATGGCGTACAACACAGTAGGAAACAAAGTAGTTAGTTTTGATAAATAAAGATGGCATCTTATTAACAAGATATGATCAAAATTTATCATGGTCTTTAACTTCGACCAACGGGCGACCACTAGTTCGTAGAATCCTGTAAAATAATTAATTGTATACTTCTAACTAAACGTTAATAATTCGCCAGTATCGTGTTCAAAAGAACCTGAAATAACATACTCGATTCCAATTTCCAATATTGCATGAATGGAGCTTCAAGAGAGTAAAGTATTTGTGGAGGGAAAATTCTTGGATTTCGCACCACGCCAAGGCGCCTTCGCACAAGTCGTATCATTATGAACGAATTATGGACCAGACTACAAATACTATCGAACTACCACTATATATATTGGAAGGCAAACAAGCAGACGGATTTACTGACGGTAAGAAATTCACGCCGCCTAGAGACACCAATGGTGGTAATTTTGCGTTGCCAACCTAAGGCCGGGATGTTATTCCTTGAGCAAAAGTAAGTTTGCCGGCTACCTTACCCTCCAAACCGGAACACGTCATGACGTTATGGCGGCAGAAATAGGTAAGGCAGTGTTACCAATCCGGGTGAGTCGCTGCGAAACTCTACCACCTAGTCAAATGCCACGGTGTTAGTGACGGTCATTCTAAGCTCGCCTTTTACGAGCCAAATTTCACCAAATTATGGCTCCAGCCGAATTTTTCTTTTTCCTAAACTCAAATCACCACTTTGTGGAACCTTTATCAATCAGTAGAAGACGTAAGAGAATTGAAAACTGAACTCAATTCCAGAAATAGTGTTTGAAAAATGTTTTCATGATTGGTTTATCGTTGGCATAGGTGTATTGTTTCTAAAGGAGCATACTTTGAAGCATACTTTGATAAAATAAATTTTAATGAATACCAAACAGTTTGTGTAGTATTGATTTTTTCCAGGTATTTTCTTGTCGTAGTAAAAACATGTCTTTTGGGGGTTAAAAATAATCAGACATTTGTTTCAAATACCAAGACATCCCAAGAACTATCAGACCTTCGTTATGCTACACTAAATATTTTTCTGAGGCGTAAGATGAAATTTAGCAAGTATGTTTGAAATGTGGTAAGATGAACTATAGCCTCAGCACTAAACTACAGTGCACCAATGGCTTCCCTTCTTTCTTTATAGCTGCAGCGAAGATTCAACAAGTTACTTCTGCAGGTAGTGATGGTATGGAAAGTATTTGAATAAAATTGACCCGATCTCTTGAAGAATTTGACATACTATTTAAACACTTTAATTATCTGTTATGTTTATTGTTTTTACCTGTGTTGGAAAAACCTTCAAATTTTATTTTTCTTTTAAATAATTACAAGGGTTCGGCCATCATGGTCATATTATAATTAAGCATTCTTTGGTATGTTAAGAAAAATCAAATACCTCAATCAAAAATATATGTCAAGAGTGTTGGTTGATTGATAGATGAAGTAATAAAGTTTAATATATAAACAAACATACATACTAAGATATATGACAAACATGCAGCTATTAGAAGACAATTTATAATATAAATAGATAATAAGCACTAACCTTTGTTCCGACATTGTTGGTGGATTAATATTACTGAGCTTTGAAACAAACATAGCTCTGCTTGTAAGGTCATTTGATATTTCAAAAATAATTTCCTCACTTTTACTGTAACAATCAAAACTCTCATTTTCTAAGACACTTACTTCTTCATTACTTTGCCAAAGATTAGATGTCAAATCTAGGTCTAGTCTATGATTTTTGGTATTAAGAGTATCAATAAATGATAAGTAGTCTAAAGTCTTAGCTATTTTTTTGCAGTTTATTTCCTCATTGGACTTAGATTTCACTGAAGAATTGTGTATCAAACTTGGCACACTCCACCATACATTATACAAATTTTTGTAACAGTCTGTGTTGGATGTTGAAAATAGTTTATCTAAAAATGTAAGATGAGTCCCAAACTTTTTCTCATTATTATCCGTAGGCTCTGAATCAGTCCAGGACATACTTGAATTTTCATCATCAAGATTACCATTAACAGTGTTAGCCATTTGTGATAGTGTTTGGTCTTCAACTTTGTTGAGATATTTGTCAGACGTCATGAAGTACTGTAAGAAGTTAATAGTCTTCCTAATATCTCCATTATAGTAGTTTAGTACTTTAGAACCTAAACCTGGATAACAAAAGTTAGTATCTGCCAAGCACATAATGTCTAGCCAAGTGCCAAGCATCTTTGGCAATAATGGATGCATATGTATTATTTTACCCCCCATCAAAAACTTTTGTAAATGCGGACATGTTAAAGATGATGTTATTAAAATTACTGGCCTTTTAGAAGAGTGTATCAATTGTGACAATGCAGAGCAAAATCCATCATCTTGCTCGAATATAATATCTGCATCGTCTATTAAAATTAAAGACATGCCTGTTCTGGAACTTTCTTGGCTAGATTTTTCTAACTGGCTTGAAACCTCTTTTTGATTATTTTCAGGATTCTGACTACTTTTCCTTTGATTTATATCATATGTTTTTTTTGGCCTACCACGTTTTTTGCTATGCTTCAGTATCATATTAGTCTCTTGTGATTTTTGAGAACTATCTCTAGTTGACCCTCTATTAACTTTGTGTGATTGTGTTGCCTCTTGAAGATCTTGCAACATTATTTTACCAGTTCTTTTGCTGCTAGCATTCACTTCTATAACCTTTATCGCTAATTCTGAAGCAACTGCATAAACGCTGGATGTTTTACCAGTACCAACTTTACCTGTTATAATCAGTATGTTATTTGAATGCCTAAATGTGTCTTTACTGTCAGTATCTGTGTCAGAAATACAAAAATCAGATAAATCGGACTCATAACTAGGACTACTTTTATCCTTGCTAACATTTTCTGTCCAAGATTCAAGCCATTGTTTTAATACCTTGATACTTTCAAAATTGCCTATTATTTGTTTGGATGATGTTGCTCTGTATTTCTCGTTCCAAGCGAGACTCTCTGGATTATCACTACTAATATCATTCAAGCTATTAGCAATTTCCACGCTATTGTCTAACTCTTGAATGCTACACTCTCTTAATTCTCCTTGACATTTTGATTTCAATAATTGATAAGTACGATAAACAGGGAACTTTGGATAAGAATTTTTTAGGGATTTCAACAATTTACCTGGGCTCTGTTTGGAATATGGAGTATTCATACTACTACAAGCTTCAGATGTAACTAATGTTTCAAAAATATTCAAATCCATGTCATCCACTTTTTGAAGGCTAAAATCTTCATTAAATTGAAAAAAATCTCTTTTATTAATATTTTCATAATTCTCAAGTTGTTGTATATGAACAACTACATCAAATGAATTAATAGTTGAAATAGTATTTGATTGTTGAGTTTTAATTTTTAATATATCAGGAACACCACTCTGCAAAAACTTTTGTTTAGCTTCCAAATCTAAAGGAGTCTGGGGAACTTTTGTAACAAATATAGGTGCTAACTTGACATTCTTATTGTGCTCTAGTTGTTTATCAGTCTTATTTTTTTTAGTATGTTCCTTGCTATCTGCAGATTTATGTTTAATTTTACTATTCAAATCTACGGATATCTTTTCTTTTGAGACAGTCCTTTTAGTTTCTGACACATTTATTTCTTTACCTTCTACTTTTTTATCAAGTACTCTTTTCTTCTTAGGCGTAAAAATATGTAACTCTTCATCTGAACTTGTAAACAAAATATCGTCTGTATATTTTGCAGGTTTTTTAGCATTACGTTTTGGTCTTTCATTACCGTTTAGCTCTTTTACATTTGCTTCTTCAACTATATTTTTTTTACTAGTGTTATTCAGATCACTAGGTTCCCTTTTACGTTTTTCTCTTTGATTGGTTGAATCTGGGTCTTTTAAATTAGTTCTATTCTTGTCAGTATTTTCATCATTTGAAACTTTATTAGCTTTGGAGTGTTTAATTTTCTTTTTTGATTTTGTTAATTTTACTTTAATAACAGAATCAGAATTCTCTTCTTCTAGCTCTAAGTCTTTGGGTACCTTCTTAAAATATGACAACATATTTTCTTTTTTTCTAATTGAGGGGGATAATTTGTTCAAAAACTCTTGTTCTTCTTTGGTTACCTTTTCTATATCTTTAGTTTTAATAAAACAATGATCTGACTCACTAAGGAAATTAAACAGCTTAAGAGTTCCCTTTATTTTATCAGGACTTTTTGGGCTCAATAAATCACCATCCTCATGATCACTAAGCAAACATTCCTTAGACAAATTATTATTTGTTCGTTTCTGGGACTTTGAATTGTTACCCTCAATCATTGATTTTAATTTTTCCGCTCTTTTGGTCATCTGAGTTTTAATACACTCCTCTCTAAATTCTTCCTTTTCTTTATTTTTTATAGAACCTTTTTCTTGTGCCATTTTTTCTAATGATAAAATTCTCTTTGCTTTTAACTCTTTTTTCTTTATTATTTCTTTCAGTTCATCCTCATCTCTAATTTTTTCTTTCCCTGGGGAATTGCTACCAATACTTTTATTTCTAGAATCCATCATTAATTTGAAAGCATTCATTCTTGTATCAGAGGTTTTTACCTCATTTGCTATTGACAATAGTTCTGGAGAATTTTCTACAGATTTTAAATCCCTGCCATTCTGCACCTTATTTACATCAGATTTTAAACATGTTTTCTTTTGTCTTACCATTTTAAACAAATAATTACGAGGGAATGTCTCGTTTTGTTGATTACCACGATTTGATTTAATAATATCTTGGCTATTTGGAGACTTGATTTTTAAGGAAGACACCAAGACATTTGATACATTTATAATATCAGGGTCCTCTTTGCCATCCCTTCTTAATTTATACTTTTTGAGCTTTCTTTTTAATGCTCTGCTGCAGTTGGCTTTGCATACGTTTTCTTTTGATTTAAGGACACGTATATGAAGATTATTATTGAGGCCGACTTTTAAGATGTTACGCGACTAATCTTCATCAGAAACCTTCAAAGAACTGGACATAACTCACCTGAAAATTATTAGTAAACTATGTTTACAACAATGCAAATTTTCGATTAGCTGTATTCTAGATTATACAGACCTTGCATACTTATTGATTATTTCTTAGTGCCACATACTTATATAAATTAATGTTTAGATAAATTCTACTAATTGTAATAATCCTTTTACGACAAGCTAGATAAATAAAATAATATTTTCCAATAAAGAAGACTTGGCGCCATTGCTATTGAAATTTGTTGAAGTTTTTGAAAATTGACATTTATTTATTAGACTGACATTGACAAACGACATTATTCCATTGACTAGTCTGGACTAGTCCACAGACTAGTAACGGAACTGTTTAAACAACAGTTTAACCTCTAAAGTGAGACAGGCGCTATTGTTCCAAATGAATGTCGAAAAAAATAAAAAAGAGACGAAAACATAAAATTTAAATTTTTCAAAAAGCACTATTTCCAATCTTGTTTCTTTCTTTATTTTTTAGTTTCGGCATTTTGCTAGTGATTATATTCTCTTTGATTTTGCCATTAGTCAATTAGAACCGCGAGGCTCGGGTTCGATTCCCGACGGGGACAGGCATTTGTGTGATGAACATTGAGATGTCTGCATTCCCGGGTCTGGGTGTTTATTAAATATATTCTGGTATCTATTTAAGTATTTCTATGTATTAGTATCGTTGACTAACACCCATAACACAAGCAAACAATTTGCTTACTTTGGGGTTAGATTCAATTTGTGTAACTTGTCTAGGGATATTTATTTATTTATTATTATTGACCATGTTCTGAATACGTCCACCTTTACCGCTGCCGCTAACCGCTACTGAGATTACGTGGCGGTGGCGTGTACAACGCTTCCGCTCCCAGTTTGCCGCTCTAGACCGAAAGTCGTGAACAGGCCGTAAGCGTGTTGTGCGATGACGTCTCTCCGTCACCGGCAGCCCGCCTCGTGCGGTACAACTTGTTTTACTTCTAAATTTGAAAGTAATTGACATATCGAAGTAATTCTTTCACTAACATTTTTTTTATTTTCATATTTTACATTATTTTACTAATAGCTATCCTACACTATAACCGGAGCATGACAATAAAAAGCATTGCATAAGTAAAGCCAATATTTGACGAACCACCAGCCGAATGTCTATTCTCTAAAATGGACCCTTATCAATACGGAACATCTTAATAACTAGCTATGATAACTAGCTAGTTCTTTTAAATATACATTAAACTTTGGATTCATTTATCGACATAGTTAACGTACGTGGCCTAATGACAACCCCTTTTTTAACTCACACATAAACAATTTACACACACGTGGTAAACATATTTCTTTGGTTTTGTGTGTACTAATATTCTTTATCTAATACATCCTAAATCTATGGGTTGTACAATGAGAAGCATGCGTGGTCGGAGTACTATAGTTGTTCTGTGCATGCGCTCGGCTCTTCCAAAAACCGGTTTTGTGGTTGAGTGAGTATTTTACATATAGGCGCGGATATGCGCCTATATGTAAAAAGGAAAAGGATAGGAGCCACTATAAGCAATGTTCAATTATTTTATCTATTTATGAATTACGTTGAACAAAATAAATAAGGCGATTTCCTTATAACTTCGGAAGCGGACGAATTTTTTACATAATTTTATTAAAAAAAATAAAAATGTAAACTTATTTAATTTAAGTAATTTTTTAAATCTTTATTGACACGCGAAAGCACTAAAAGTAATAGTGAAGTGATTAGTGAAGTATAATAACCCTAACACGTCACTTATCACTTCGTAGGATAACTTCTGACTTCACATCACTAATTTCTTAACATTTTTAAATGTCACATTAGCCAGTAGCCTTCGCGGAGCTGAGGATTCAAAAAATAAAATAAAGGACATTCTAAAAGTGTAAAAATGTCTTCTAAATCGCTCGTTACTCCTTTTATTCGACACGTTACGGTAAATATATTTACTTGTGTAAAAGGTTAATCTAAAAGCCTTGCTTTACTTTGACAAACCCTGTTATGTAAAACTTTGACATCTGCAGAAGATTTTGATTTCCTTCATGAACTTTGTGATTTTAGAAAAGGGGTTATGCGCAATCGGCACCAGCGGCTTCGGCGAATGGTAGAATCCAGTCAAGTGTTTTGTCCAACAAAGTGTTTGTAGCAGCTGTGGATAATGGTTCTCCAATTACTCGTGTGACTGTGGCTTTTAAGTAAGTAGGACTTCTGGGTACTATTTATTATACCTCAAAATATAGTCGAACATCCTTAGATTACGTACATTCTATTAGTACCTTCATGATTACTATAATAATTATAAAGTTGTCCCTAGAACATTTTATCTTCTGTTCAAATAGTATCCTAAACTGATGCTTTTTATTGCTTAGATGACTTGTTGTCTTAAAATAATGTCGCTGTTATTATAAAAACTGTTTCCCTTCTGAAGTTTTTTATTTGTAGTATGAGCAGTTTTACCTATCAAATTATTATTGTTGATTTCTTTACAGAGCTGGTTCACGCTATGAAACCCAAACTGAACTGGGTGTAGCTCACATGCTACGATCTGCAGCTGGGCTCACCACAAAACATGCCAGTGCTTTCATGATTTCTCGTAAACTTTCTCAGATAGGAGCTACCTTTAATGCATCTGGTGACCGTGAATTCATTTATTACACTGTTGAGGTAGGATTAAATGGTTTTCATGACTTTCAGCCAATAATAATAATCTATCCACGGATAAAGATTTTTTAGGGGCCTTTTAGAGAATTGATGCTAAGATGTTTTAGTTAATTATTGAAAAACTTCAGTGGTTATTTGGCAACTGATCTAAACTAGTATGATCTCTTATTTTAGCCGGTCAGCAGTTCATGCAAAAGTGATTTAGATAGGTTATTAATATTGGATATTAGTTTGCAAGTTCATTCTATGCCTACAATATGTTGCAGATTAATTCATCATATTTATAACAACCATAAACTAACAAACAGTATAAAATTTATTTTCAAGTTTTCTGTAAACAAAATCTCTTCATGAGAGAAACTAACCTATTGTACAATTTTTTTAAATGTTTTGCTACATTGATAGCACAAAGTAACAAAACATTAAAAAAAATTGTGTGTACAAAAAACAATTAAATATATAAATATTTTTTGCAATACAATTGTTTATTGCATAATATATCAAATAAAATTTTGCTTTATAAAAAATGATGTTTATACATGTGCCTTGTTATAATACAATGTATATTATCCTCCTGATGGTAAGAGACCACCTTCACTTATAATCACCTCTATAATATGTTTGGTGTTGGTAAGTATGCAATGTATGCTAACCTTCAGCTACCCTGAAATTTGACATTTTTTGAAGCCAGTATGACATCTTTGTGTTGAGGTAGCAAACATTTGAAATAGGAAAACTATTAAAATAGACAATTATTAGGTAAAATAGTCTGTTAAATAATCTAGATCACTTACATGACAGTTAAGTAGGATTGTTGGCTTTGATAAATAATTAATCATATTTTTAATGGGATATTTTGTAACACATTGTATACAGATGAAAGTTTTGTGTATGATATTGCTGTAAATAATATTACTTGTTTCTAGTATAATCATTTGATACTGATTATTACATATTTCAGGCAACTCAAGATCACTTACAAGAGGCTCTGGATTACCTAAACAATATCATCTCTGATCAAGAGTTCCGGCCTTGGGAACTTAGTGATAATGCTCCTCGTCTGAAATATGAAATTGCTGCCCTTGCTCCGCAGGTATTTTATTGCAAAATATTATCTCTTAACTGATCATCTATAATGTTTGAATTTTTAACTCCCTACAACAAAACGAGTATTTTAAGCTTGATTTGTTTCTGTATGTTGTGTGTGTTTCTGTGTGTGGCATCATAAATGTGAAGGAATGGACACATTCCAATTTGTTTTTTTTTGTGTGAAGGCTGGCGGTTGAAATGGTTCTTGCCTATACTTTATGTAGATTTTGACAAGGATTTTAGTTTTTTTTTTAATTTTGGTGTTATTGATTACTTTATTGTAGAATAATTAAAAAATCTGATTATGTTTAAGTAGTAGTAGCAGTAGTTTAAGGACTCCTCAGAGAACAGCTAATCAGTGAAATATTAATGTTTTTAAATTAAAATTGAGTCCTGGATATGTAAAAGTTGTCATAAAGTAGTTGTATGAAATATTATGTGCTATTAATATTGTATAAGTCATATTGTATTACTGAAATGACATTAGTCAAAAGCCGCTGCATAGACCTTTGGTAAAGACCAGTGAAGTTGTTTATAACGGCAAGGTAATAGCATCACACTAGCCATTCAATAAAGAGGCCTGTGTAAGTTGGTCCATGTTATGTTATAGGCATTAAGGTAGAAACACACTGAGCCCATGTACGCAACATATACGATGCATGATGACGTCTGATTTCGTGTGACTGTATGAAAACGTATGGCTTAGAAACACGCTTATCTTACGCAATCGCTATCGTATGCATCCCACGCGTACGTAGATCTGTGGATCCAGATCGGCTTAGGAAAGGTGGAGGGGGATCATGCACTATACCACGCGTTGGACAATCATGTTTCCAGAGCATACATGGGACCAGTGCGCACACCTACTCTCCCACATTGTAATGCATACGTAGCATATGTAGGCTCAGTTTGTTTCTACCTTTAATGATGTGAACATTTCAATTATAACAATAACAAAGAAACACATTCAAAAGAATGGTACTCAACAAATATACAACAGCAAGAAATATAGTTTTGCTTTTAGCCATCTAAAAGGGGCTGAAATTGTGATAGTCTTATAATATAATTATTTAATTTATAGCAAATTTCAAATGTGAAAAGTCGTACTTTAAACCTTTAGTTGATGTTTATGTAACACATAACAAAATTTGAATTTATCTATTACAGGTCCGGGCAGTAGACTTACTTCACAGGGCTGCTTACAGACGTGGCCTTGGAAATTCCCTTTTCATCTCACCAAAGAAAATTGGCAAGATTGGTTCGGAATCCGTTCAGCACTTTGCTTCTTGCACATTGGCTCCTGGGCGTTGTGCTGTCATTACTGTTGGAAATGGCATGGTAATGTCATCATACTAAAAATTAACATTATTTTAATTATTGCCTACTTCAGGTTAGGGTAGAATTCACGACTTGAGCAAAAAAATATATGTATGTGTTGTAGATCTCTGTGTGCTTATTAAATTTACTGACATTCATAAATGTACTTGCTGTTGTCCATGGCTACACTTAATTATTTAAAGTAGTGGGAAAATGGGTGGTAGGAAATTCATACAAACTTTCATCCCTTTCATGATGGAATTTCCAAAAATCCTTTCTTAATAAACTGTTACCTCAAATTTACCATACAGTTAAATACCATTTTAAGGTTTGGTAATATTCCATTTAGCTTTACCAAATTTCAGCTTATTGCATCAAGTAATCTGAGCAGTGTATGAAAGATTATTTAATCTCTTAACTGCCTTCGTCTTGTACATCGCATCAAAACCACAAACAATCAAATAAGTAGCTTAATTTAGAGTTACGTCAATTTGTCGAGATATTTTTTTAATAAAAAAGGGAGTTATATTTTTAAAAAAGTATCTTCACGCCCATATCCCCGAAGAGGTAGGCAGAGTCACAACTAGGGTACCCACGACTAGCCGAAGATACTAAGTCCCACAATGTGATAGGTGGCAAGCCTATCGCCAACTGGGCACATATCCTATCCCGAGCAACTTTTTTTTTTATTTGAAAATTATAAAAACCCAATTTTCTTCTTGTTGCCCGACCTGGGATTCGAACCCGAGACCTCATGCAATCAAGTCCAACAACTGAACCGCTAGACCACCTTATTTATTTTTTTATTAAAAATTCAAAAATATTTATATGAAACTAGTGAGGTATAATCTTAAGAAATATTATTTAAAATTATTTTAATTTTCAAGTGAAATAGGTGCAAATACAGAAAAAACTGTTAAAGTTACAAAAAAATATTTGAACTTTAAAATGTTGTATATTTTTGGATTCTTTAGGTTTTTAGTCTAAAGTTAATGTTTTTTACAGGACAAAGCAAGCCTTGTCGCTCAACGGCTGAGTCTTCCAGGTTCGGGTGATGCACAAGCACCAGCAAGTACCTACTATGGTGGCGAACTCAGGTAACATTCTAACTATCTTATATCGCATCTGTGGTCTAGCAGTCCTACGTCGGACTTGAGTATTTGAGGTCCCGGGTTCGATTCACGGGTCAGCCAACAAAATAAATTAGAAAACGATTGTTTCCAATTTTGTATCAAAAAACTTTGCCTGGGATTGGAGATGTGCCTGGTTGGCGACAAGCTTGCCACTTACCATGTTGTGGGATTTAGTGGCTTTGGTCAGTAGTAGGTGCTCCAGTTGTGCCTCTCTCTACCCCTTTGGAGATATGGGTGTGAAGATACTTTTATATCCCTACATTGACTGCCTTTTTGGGCAATTGTAAACGCCTAACGTCTCCGGTTGGATTCCCGATGAGAACAGGCATTTGTGTTTATTAAAATCGTGCTGGTATCTATTTGAGTATTTCTATGTAATATTATCGTTGAATTCCATCCAGCCACAACACACATAATATAATTTATTTTGATGTTCGATTCAATTTGTACAGGGATATTTATTTATGTATAATGCAAGTTTACTACTACCTTCCAGCACGAAACACGACAATAATGTACACTGTCTTTTTCGCAGCTGGAATATGCTAGGCTTTGGTATAAAAAGGCCTAATAATGACTTGAGTATTGGGGTCGTCACATCCTGAAACGGACTAAAGTAATGAAACATAAGCTCTTTACCCGCGATTTTGTCAGCATAAAATAGATTTCATAAAAAATTTTCATTCTTAATAATAGTTTTAAAAAGCTTTTATTTAAACTTGAGTCTTTAACTATGTGCATATAAAATTTCAATAAAATCTGTCCAGCGTTATAGCCTTGAAAGCGTGACAGATAGACAGACTTTCATATTTATACTATGGTAATGGATTTTTGGTGTGTATTTAGGAAGGAGATGGGCGGTGAGCTGGCGCACGTGGCGGTCGCCGTACAAGGCGCACCCGCTGGCACACCGCAGGCTCTCGCGCTCGCTGTTGCTGCCAAAGGTTGGTACATACTGTTACTTTTTCCTAACTAGCTGCTACCCGTGCCTTTAAAAGTAACCTGCCTCAACAATAAACTCCATAAATAGTGTTTCCAGATCTTCATTTCTTCTAGTGATGTACTGGATGTCCGTATTCGCGGATATTGATATCAAATATCCGTATTCGGATACATATCCATGGATATGCATATTCGCAATCCGCATTATTTATTCCTTCATACATTATTAGACATAACGTTGTTCCCTTGCGATTCCAAAGACGGATAAACAAAAAAATACTTTCGCATTTATGATATTAGTATGACAAGATAGCGTTGGCCGTGTAAATGTGGTAAAATATTAAAATTTAAGTAACACTAGTTCTACAATAATTTCATCACTCAATTTTCTTCAATGTGTCCTCATCACCATTCCTTTAAAAGAGTTGAAGGTATTTTTTTTATTTTGTAAAACAATCATTCTATATTGTTTATAATATTATTAAGATTATGCAAACAACATACACAATATCATTAGTAGAAAGAATACCGACTTGTCATCTATCAATTTGGTCAAAGGCCAAAACGGCGCGTTCAGTTTTACCTGTAGTTCTGCGTGTCCATAAATGGGTAGCTAATTATAAATAATTTTTGATGATACATGTAATTTTGTCAAATAAATATTGTCTGTAACTAAAAGCATATCAAATAGTATTCCCAAAATAATAAGATATGAAAAGGTTTTTTAGATGCAATAGGAATTTCAAAAAAGTATTTTAGATACCAGACGAAAACATGTATTTTATATCTTGCAACTGGATTTCAGATACGTGAATTTTATATTATATCACATTTCTGCTTATTAAGCTATGTTTCGGTATCTGCGTATTTAGTACATTTATTTCAGTATCTATCTTAGAGGGTGGATCCAAAATTTCTAAGCCCGAACAAGAAAATGAAAGAAAAGTGGGTCTAAATTTATTTTTATTTTTCGACATAGTCTCCATCTAGCTCAACACACTTCTTCCACCTGACCTGCAACTTGTTTATCCCCCAAAAAAAAAAGATTCCGGAAGGTCGGCGAAATAGTCGTTTACTGCGACTATCAACCTCATCTTTGGTCGAAAATTTCGAGCCACCCAAGTGTTTTTTTTTTTTTATTTGGAAATAAGTGATAATCCGAGGGGGCTAAATCCGGCGAATAAGGTGGGTGGGGCAGCAATTCGTAGCCACAATCATGGATTACAGACATTTTCAACCGAAGTGTGAACACGTGCATTGTCTTGATGAAACAAAACTTTCTTACGCAACATTCCTGGCTTTTTTCTTTTATTTCTTCCAGCAGTCTTCGTAAAATGTTACAATAATAACTAGAATTTATAGTTTGACCTTTCGGTAAATAATCGACAAGAACAATGCCCTTCGCATCCAAAAAAACAGAAGTCATGACTTTGTTAGTCGACAAAACGACCTTATCCTTTTTCGGTGTAGGAGAGTCTGATCTTTTCCACTGTTTGGATTGTTGCTTTGATTCAGGAGTATGGTGGTGAACCCAGCTTTCATCCATGGTAACAAATCTAGACAAAAAGTCCTCGGGATCAGTCTCAAAAAGTTCCAAACAGTCTCGCGAAATTGTGTATCGAACTCGCTTTTGTTCAGCTGAAAGCAACCTCGGGACCCAGCGAGCAGAAACCTTATGGAACCCCAACTCTTCCGTTATTATGTGTTGCACCCGGCCATAACTAATGTTTATTATCTTAGCTATCTTACCAGTGGTCAAACGTAGGTCACCCAGTACGAGATCACAAATTTTATCGATGTTTTCTTTCGTGGTAGAGGATGTAGGCCTTCCACTCCTAGGATTACCTTTAATGCAATCACGACCGCGCTTAAACTCAGCTACCCACTTCTTGACACTTGAATACGATGGAGCAGACTCCCCCAAAGTGCTCACCATATCTTGATGGATGTCTTTTGATGATAGGCCTTTTTTATTGAGGTACTTAATGACTGCACGGTGTTCAATTTTCTCCATTATTTAAAATTGCGTCAGATTGCTTCAAACAAATAATCACAGAAATTTTATATTGTGCAGTATCGGAATGAAACTGCGCACAATAAATCAATACGACACATATTAACAAAGGACGGTAGATTTAAAAAGATGTCATAGCTCAATGTAGGTTAGGCCACGAACTTTTGGATCCACCCTCGTAACATATGTTATATAATTAAAGTACGTATGTTTATCATCTGACTCCTCGGCTAAACCGATTCTGTTGAAATTTTGTAAGTATGTATATTTTAATGAGTTTGAAAATACAATTGAATCCGATAGGTGGCGCTACTGTCTGTGCCGAACTAATGCGATAATGATAATGTATATATTTATAGGTCAGTTTCCGAAATGCCAATCAATTTTAATCTACTATTTAGATCTTCGTAACAGCTGTTTAACATCAGTACAGTTTAGAGTTCTACACCGAACTTATGTTAAGGTGATTCGTTTTTCATACTAAATGTATTTTACTTTCTTAAATGTCCTATGTTAATTTTAAACTCATTATGACTTAAAGTAGGCCTTATTCGTGGTACTACTTTCGCAACATCAAATATAATTCAATTTAACAACCTAATAGTATATTATTTCACTGTGATAAAATGAGCTAAATTTACGTATGTGTTAGTGCAAATACTTTTATATGTGTGAGTTATACGACTAGAGTGTGTGCGTGCGACGTTGCCAAACCTCGCCTCAACTCACAGACTCACAGTAATCGAGACGTTGCCGCTTTGAGCAGGACAAATGCGCCGTGCAAAACTTATTTTTTATGAGTTTTGGAATTGCACTCAGTGATACCAATTTCTAAAGTGTTACATTTTTAGCAAAATATGACAGTAATGTTGATATCTGACAATATGTAAAATGTTACATTTTCCTATATCATTATGTGGTTATGCCAACGATTATTATCTTAAACGAATACATTAAATTGTTAACATGTAATTAACAGTCATCATGTGGGTCCTAAAATACGAAACGATTTTCGTGTGAATTTTAGGAATGGATTTAAGCATTCATTAGGAAAGTGTAAGTGTAGATAGTTTTAGTCAAGCGAAGCCGAGGTCCAGGATGTTTGCTTGTATAGTTACAGAGAATACAGATTCAATTGCTGTACTAAGCCAATAATTAGCTAACATTTAACTAATTATTAGAATACAAATACATAAGTTTTAAATTTCCAACAAGTTGAATGTTTTAAATTACAGAAACATGGGAAAAATATTAATTCGAATATAAGTACTCGTGGTTTTAATGTCACAGGATTAATTTGTAATATCATAACATTATTTATATATTTTAAATCCATCCAAGCTGTAACTTTATATTGTTGTACTCTGGCAACAAATAATAGGTACTGGTGCTACTACTCTTCACCTTGACAGCACAGTTTGACAGTAGTAATATGTCATTGCTGATTACGTTGTTATGACCATCTAATTCTGAACTTTTAAATGTTTACTATTATCAACTAATCGTAATATGTTGG
>NJDD01001061.1:0-72414 GCA_002245505.1 Calephelis nemesis
TATCGATATATAGTTTCGATTCGATATCATAAAAACCCTATATTACACACTCCTAGTACTTACCTAGGTACTTGATTACAAATAAAAGTATATTTACCTAAAATAAAAAGTACCTAGTAATTATATTATTCTCTTTGATCCTTATTAATCTGATATCTAGATAAAGGCCTCGTCGTTCGATATGTAGAATATATATATATATATCGTAGTGATTACTCATCAACTAAAAATAAAGCTATTTTTATAGGTTTTAATTTTAAATTTAGTGTTTTCTAGGTAGGTACTATCAAATTGTGTGGGTAAGTTACGTTCAAAATATATTTTGATTACCATTATTAAACAATTTACACCAAAGTGGGCGGTTTGCCGGTTTTGCACGAATTTTAATTTTTGTATGATAATTATATAAAAAATGAAATAGTCTCTTATTCGTTCCATTAAGACGACCCTCTATTTCCAAACTCAGACATCAACTACTGATTAATAAAAGTTGTTTGTTGTTTGTTGTTTTATTAAGTTTATACTCCCAATTCAAACAGTACAGAGTTTTATGGATTAAGCAGTCATATAAACATAGGGCATCTGTGGGCTATGACCAGGCAACTCAAAAGGCAGTTCTTTACACTCAAACACTAACTGAATCTAACCCCAAAGTAAACAAATTATGTGCTTGTGTTACGGGCGTTAATCAACAATTCTAATACATAGGAATACTAAAATATATACCAAAACAGATTTAATAAACATCCAGAAACAAAAATACCGATATCTAAATGTTAATCACACAAATGGCTGTCCCCTGAGCTAGCCATGTACACTTACCTGACAACCAATGACTAACTCTTCATTTTTTTAATCAAAATCATTTGCTTGGGATTGGATTATTGCTGAGGTAATTGTAGGTTTGCCATCTATCACATTGTGGGACTGGTTGCACCGCTGTCTAGCTGTTTAGAGAAATGAGAATGAAGATAGTTTTTACTAGCAAACCTTTTTTTAGTAGTGAAATACATGTGGACTGTAAGTAGAAAAGTATTGTGAAGGCTTCAACAGCTTAAAGTTGCTATTTTTGTGACAGGAAGGTATACCTGGTACAGGTTTGTGAAGACAGGTCTTCACCTCTATTTATAGATACTAACAATGCCATAGGTGTCGTAAACATAGACTTAATTTTACAATACAATAGGTCTCTTAAACAAAGACTTAATTTTACGACTAAATTAAAATTATAAAGTGCAATTAAATTACTAGCTTTTTTAACACTACTATGGTGCGTAATAACCTTATGGCAATAGGAATTCAGACAGATAATTCCATAACTCTAAATTATCTATTGCATAGGATTATTAGTATAATGACATGTGCTATATCAGGGTTGGGCAAATTAGAGACTGCAGGCCGGATCCAGCCCTTTAAAGGTTTTAATCTGGCCCGCCGAGGGTTTTTTTTAAAAAAAATATGAACCTCCTTAAAAAAATTAATGGTCAAAATGTTAAAAGACTATTGATATTTGAACAATTAAGATACTGAATCGATACTTCAAACATGTATATTGGGTATTTCATATGTTAAGACTTCGTAAATAGATTTTATTTTAATAAAGGATTGTAAAATAATAAAAAAATCCCTTATGTTATCTTTATACAACGTTTTATAAACATAATATTTATTGATATTTTTAGTTGTCTTAATAAACCGGCCTGCCTCAAGATTAATTATAATTTACTGGCCCACCACTAGATTTTTTTTAATTTAATGGCCCGCAATCAAAATAATTTGCCCACCCCTATGCTATATACTGGAACATTATCAGGAAGAATAAGTGACCTTTTATCAATTTTGCTTATTTGTTTTAGGTCTCATACAATGCTGGTCCTAAATGAAAATAGTCTAGGAAAGAGGCAACATGAATTAAATGCTAAAGTGAGAGAGGCTTTTGAAAACAAACTTAACTTTGATGAAATAAAACTTCAAGAGGAAAAATCTGATATTGATAAATTATTCAAAATTGATTTGGCCAGTTTGTATAAGAACATTGATTATATAAGTGAGACTTTAAAATGTGGAGATAGTTTATACATTTCAAGAGTTCTTAAATGCACTTGGATTTATGAAGATGAATTCAAACATTTCTTAAACCCAGACAACTTAGATCAAAATATATTTCCTTTTATGTCAACAAAGATGAAAAAGAAAACTTTAACAACTATTGCAACAAACATAACAGATTCCGAAAGAGTGCATGCTTTTTATAAATATTGTATTAGTAGTCAACTAGATAATATTGCTTTTGATTACTTACTTAAAACCTCAGAATCAGTTAAATCTGAGTTTATTACAAAACATATTCATATTAACAGAGACTTGAATTGGGAGCATTTTTTTGGAAATTCATTAGATCTTATTAAACTTTATTTAGAAAAGAGAAAGTGGGCTTTAAATAATGTGGATCAAGATATTTATAATTTTAGGTACTTATTTTCATCTTCAGCTGAAACATATTTACATATGTTGGAGACGTATACAGAGCCACCTTCTCCTTATAATTGTCACTATCACCATGAGAAATTTGGTTTAAGAATGTCTAAAGAAATTATGACTAAGCACAAACATCGAGTTCTAGAGAAGCCTTGGTTATATTTAAGAAAACTCAATACAAAAATGATTGTAAAACACAGTAACAGTGTGGAGGCAAAACAATATATTGTATCTATGTTACCAGATGTTGTTAATAATTTTTGGAATATGAACTTTTATAAAAAATACATTGATTTCTTCAATTTGTTGCCTGAGGACGAAAAGTATACATTTTTGAAAAAAATATTTAATGAAAAATACCCTCTAGATCACTTTGAAACAAGTATCCAGTTCTATCGTTTAAAATATTATGAATTGTTAACAGACGATGAAAGGAATGCCTGGGCTCTTAAACATATAGAAGAAAAAAAGGAACTATTAGGACCAGGACGAGATTACCTTTGGTATAGATTTGTAAAATTTGAGAAAGCATTTTCTGATGTTCTAAAAAAAATGTATGTGACAAATAACCCCAAAGATCGATCAGGTTTATTAGAAGTCTTAATAGAATCTGCATCTGATTTAGAACACTTAGAAAAGCTGTTGTCCTATTACTATACAAGACATGTAAATGAAAGTAGCAATAACAAAGAACAATTTTTAGACAAAATCATTGAAGTACATAATGTATTTAAATTTCCTGATTCTTGTTGGAGCCCTTTTCATAAACTGTTGTACAGTTTGAATTATGATAACAGTGGACATTATTCAGATAAATATGTAATGATGGTTATTGTTTATAATATTATCCATAACAACAAAATACCTGAAAACCTAGAATCATTTTGTGTATTTAGAGAAAGATCCTGTTTCTACACATTATCAATGCATTTAAAGAAACTGAATAAGGAACAACAAGATCTAATATATCAGACATTTATGAATTTTTTCTTATCTAAAATTGAAAAACTCTCTGCAAATGTGTCAGATGGTGATGAAGAGAAACAAAACGATACTGGTGTTGTTCAGCATATTCATAGTATTTTGACATTAATGCAAAGTTTTGATAAAGCCAAGGAGGATTGCCCAGATGTTGTCATAAATTTAGTACAATTACATTTTGATGAATTTAAAAATAACAAATGGTTCACATCACAAAAAAAACCTCTCAAAGAAGCAGACTTATTGCGTTTTCTGAAAAAAGATAAAATGTTGTTAGTTCAAAAATTAGAGGATGTAAAAGATTATCCATTCTGCTATAAGATTTTAAATTTAAAAAGGTTATTACAAAAAGTTAAAATTTATTTCTCAAATGATATAAGGATAAACTTTTTGACATTCTTTGAAAATTGGCTTGCTGATAAAGAGGAAAATAGGTGGATCAGAAACATTTATCAAATTGTATTTGCATTGTTTCAACTAGCAGATGATAATTATAAAATTAGTTTTATGTCAGAATATGCTCCAACAGAAGCAAAAATTCAACATGATGTTATTAACCGAGATTTATTAAAAATACAGGAAGCTATTTGTCGCTTTGCATATTACTCGCGACCTCCAGTACCTTTAGAGAATATGCTTCAATATATCAAAGGTGATTATGTAAAATTCTGTCTACCAATGTTTAATTCATATTTAGTCAATCTCCCTTTACCACAATCTCTGAAATTTATAGAAACTATCTTAAACTCTCCTGTATCTATCCAAAAGCATGGTTTGCGCTTGGCATTTGTAAGTTACAGTGATGAAAACTTAAAACAACTTGTAACTGATCTTTGGAAAAAAACCAGAAATGTTACCCTACGAGCTATTATTTATAAATCACTTTTTGAAAAAATTAAAAAAGCAAATGATGTTGTGCAACCTAGGCTGTATGAAGTATTAAAGATATTAACATTGGATCTAATAGAAGATGATCATGACGAAATCTTTGATTTGACAGTTTCGTCATCTTTGCCTGGTAATTTAAATGGAAATTATTTACAAACTTCATGGATAGCTGTTCAAAAGTTACCAGACCACAGTACTGCAAATGTTAATCGAAAAATTAATGTTATTCGAGGTATAACTTCATACATTGAACAAGTAGACAGAGAATTTTGTCAAACTGAAATAATAGACAAACATATTCAAAACCAACTGGTAGAGAAAGGAATTTTGCGTTTTAATAACAGTTATGGAGTCAATGGTCTTGTGGATGAAAAATGGAATCTTACCGCAAAATACCTTACACATTTCGATAATGAAGAACAGCAAAAAGATTGTGTCAAATTACTTGAAACAATAATGAAAAAATGTTTAGAAATGTGGGATGAAATATATGATATAAAATTTGTGGTACGTGCTTTTTTGTATAATTTTGTTAACAGACTTGTGGATGAAACAGATTATAGAAAAGATAGCAAAGATAAATCATACATACTACCAATATATGAAAAAATTATTGAATTTCTGACTAGCACCAGACCACTTGTAGAGACATATCATATTGTTTTATATCTTCGGTTAGTAGTGTTAGGGAGAGCGTCAATTGGAGTTGGGGAATTTGCCAGTAGTAAGCAAGTAGTTACCTATGATCACTTATCTGTAACTGAAGTTTCTGAAAAATTTGCTAAAGGTATTATACAGTTTATAGATGATTTGAAATCAAAGCAGCAGTTTTATCCTAGTTTCTACTCAGATATAGCTAACAGTATTAACGAAACAATGCAAATAATGACAAGTTGGACTAATTTAGTTAATGATAACCTAAAAATAAATGTATGTCTAGCTTTAACAAAGTTTGATAATAAAGAGGCATATATGCTTGCCACAAATCTTTTGCCTGTTGAAGTAGATAAGAAACACAAAGATTCTCACTTATCTATAATACGGATTATCAATGAATTCAATGATGATGAAGTTACAACTTTTATGTATCATAAATTTATTCTACCAAATTTCACAGCAAGATATTAAATGAGTTTGGTAATGAATTCTGATCAATATATTATTTGAAAGCATAGACACTATTTGAAGATGCAAAACAGTTAAACCATGTGATGCCCTAATGTACTTTGCGTATCAGGGGTTTTGTTCAATTACTGGCCTCTACCTAAGAACCCATTGAATGCCTGTCAGATAATTTCATTTCTAAGAGCAGCTATTGTATTTTTGTACTGTAAAAGTATTATGTTATTATAATCTTACGTATTTTTTTACAATCAAATATTTTATTGAGATTTTTATCACCTACCTAAATATATAGATTTTATATTATCGTAGGTATAATTTAGGGCCTTTTATCAGATAAAAAATATTATCTTCTGATAAAATTTCACGATTCACACTCAACTGCTTTCCTTGTCCTTCCTGATATTGTATACATAAAATACTTAAATTTTGTTTGCCTCGTTGGTAGAGAGGAGAATTTTGTGATGCATGTTTTATTAAAATCCGAGACTTGGTCCCTCCATCTTGACGCCCGCGTTAGTTTACGCGTCTAACACCGCCGACCAACCCTGAGGCTCGGGTTCGAATCCCGACGGGACAGAGATTTGTGTGATAACCATCTAAATGTCTGCATTTCTGAGTTTGGTGTGTTTATAAAATTTTTTGGTAATGTTAACTAACACCCTTAAAACAAACATATAATTTGGTTTTATTGGGGTAAGATTCAATTTGTGTATTTTGTCCAGTAATATTTATTTACTTTAGCACTTTCCCGTATGTGCTGAGAATAAATTTATTGAAAAAGATTTTTTTTAAAAGAATAAAGGCTTAACGAGACATCTCAAGATTTGATATTTTATACTTACCTACTTACTTATCTTTAAGCATCATCGAGACGGTTGTAATCATGCCTTCTACAAAGGTGACTTTGGCGGAAAATTTGTTTGAAACACATCAGAATTTGGATTAAATCTACTTTCCACACGGATGCAAACCAATGTTTACAACCAAGGCTTTAATCCGTGTTGAACCATATTACGCCAAGTCCCTTAAGGGGTAAGTCCGATTCTTCTAGACCTGTCCAGCTTCCTCCTACATGCCGGTTTCAGAGACATGACATATAACCGCGCCAAACGCGAGCCTCTCTCCCAATCCTAACAACACCAATTCACAGGACACTACGAGGGTCAAACCGAAAGTTCTTAGAAAATCAAAAACTAAGCATTCTAGCAAGTTATTAGTTTTATTATAACTTTTCAAAATAGCGTCCATTTACATCAATACATCGCTGCATTCGATGGAACCATTGAGAAAAGCACCTTGCCTACTCGGCCTTAGGGGTCTCTTCGACGGCGTTTTGAAACGCAGCCACTGCTTCTTCGGCGTCCATAAAATGTTTTCCTCGAAGTTTTTCTTTTATTTTCGGGAATAAATAAAAATCGCAGGGTGCGAGGTCGGGGCTATACGGCGGGTGACCCAGTAATTCCACGTCTGAGGTCGCCAAATAGTCGATCGTTTGCCTGGCGGTGTGCGACGAGGTATTGTGAAGGAGGATCCTGCTGCGAGGTCGTTTCTCTCGAACTTTTTCCAAGACAAGTGGCAAACAGTTGTTAGTGTACCACTCTGCATTAACCTTTTCTGATCCTCTAAGACAACTGTCGCGTAATGACCTGTCTTTCCGAAGAACGAGGCCACCATCTTATTTCCAACACTTCGACCTCTCTTCACTTTAGTTGGCAACTCTTCAGAAGGAAACACCCACTGAGCAGACTGTCTTTTGGTTTCCGGATCATAACAGTAAATCCAGCTTTCGTCACCCGTTAGTATGTCGAACACAGCATTTGAGTCACCTCCGTTAAATTTTTGGATCATTTCTCGGCACCAATCAACACGGCGGAGTTTTTGAGCCTCGGTCAAATTATGCGGTATCCAGCGGGCACAAAGCTTCCTGACCGCTAAATTTTCATGGAGGATTTTGTGCATTTGACTCATACCTATGCCTAGACTTGTCCGAATCTGCTGATAGGTCACTCTTTTGTCAGTATCTATCATACGCCGCACAACACTGATATTGTCTTCAGTCGTCGCTGTAGAAGGCCGTCCCTCACGCAAATCATCGGTGAGATTAGTTCGACCACGTTTGAATTCATTAAACCAGTTGTAAACTGTGGCACGAGATGGGGCTTCATCGTGAAAAGCCAATCGAAGTCTATCATAACTTTCTTGTTGACTTATATGACATCGAAAGTCATAAAAAATCATTGCACGAAAATTTCCTCGGCTTAAATTCATTCTGACGTGCACAGACAATTTTCAATTTGCCGCCAAATCGTAAAACAAATGACAAATGAATGAAATGTATACCTACTCAATATTATTGGTAGAGTTCTATTTTCAAAATTTAAACTTATTTTTTCAATATAATGCTTTTAAGTTGCCAGTTCTAAAAACTTTCAGTTTGGCCCTCGTACACTACACCTTCGCCGCCGGTCTAGGCGATGAAGACCTCTTTTGCGCCCGGCGCCTAATGTCGAGCGACGAGTCGCCACTATTATTCCACAGTCTCTCGGGAGACAGCCCTTGTTGCTGGCGTTGTAGGGAACAGTCCAATCCATCTAAATAATGATGTCTCGGGCTGAGCACTCTGCTCGGCCCACAAAACACGGTGAAGTTGTGAAAATCGCGAGGTTGGCAACATATTAGTCATTCCAAAAAAAAAGACATGGCACAACCCTCGGATAAAACCCGATCAATTTGATGGTGAAATAGTTTTATACCGGTATAAAATCATCGATCTCGGACATTTCTAAAGTGTAAATGAAAATAGGTCCCCAAATACGTTTACAACTATCCGGAAATCGGGCTAAGTACGAGACGAACGAGTTCATTCCTGATCGAATGAAATAATTTGTTAATTAATCTTTAAAATAAAAAGAGATCTTAAGTATACCGTAAGCATAAATAATTAATGTTAATAATACGCGATGATTTAAGCTTAAAATCATATCTTTGTAACATTCAAATTGGACCAAGATTTTGTGATGTGTATCGCTTTACCTGGGCCAAGGAGTATAATAATATACCTATACAGGATACCTAGGCAAACACTTATAAATTGACATAACATAAGTACGACAGAAGTATCAATTTTACAGACAAATCGCAATATAGATTTTCCCCCCGTGTTGATCCGGGTCCCCTGTGTAGAATAGATCATCTGCCTTTTCCACCAGGAAGCTCGTAAGAGTCGAGCAAAGGTTAAATGGGTCACTGCCATCAAGACCACTGGTGGTAGACCTGTGCAGTACTTGCCCGGTTAGGGATCCACCGCCTGAACTATTCCTGCTGCCATAACGACATCGTCGTGTTTCGGTCCGGAGGGTGGGATAGCCGGTAAACTTGCACATTAGGCCTATCATCACGGCCACCGGACAGTGACGCACCTATTAATATCTATGGTATTCATAGGTCACGATATTTCTTATCATCAGTAGAGCCGTGAGCTTGTTCACTGTCTTGTCACATAAAAAGATATGCCGCCAATGTAATAAGTAACCAGGCATTCCACTGTTATTTTTCAATAAAACTCAGTAGCCTATCTCTATCTGTAGAAATGTTATTAATATTGGCCGATGGACAAGTCTTGTATTGGTTAGCAATAGGCCTTCCTATTGCTAGTCACAGACTACTTAGAGATATTGCTAACCAATAGAAGACTTGTCCATTTGAAAAGAGTAAAGATTTCTTAAGGTAAGTACCAACATATCGCGTCTAAGCACTAAAGTTGTAGCCTTTGTTTGAACCTTGGCATGGGCGTGAGCAACTGCCAAATTTACTAATTTTAATCAAATTCAGTCATTATGAAAAACTGAGTCCAGAGTTTCTGTCGATCCGCCAACATCCGAGATAAGCCTCTTTGGAATGTAAGTTTACCGGCTAAAATCAGAGCGGTTACCATAAGTTGCTTTAAATACTGTTGGGTAATGTATGTATCGGAATTATATTTAATTTTATAAATTACCGAGGTCTGAGTTCTCTCAGTTGCCAGTAGAGGCGCTTTTTTAACTTTTCTTCCAATTTACGAAGACGTTAGCCAATTTCGGCGGCATAAAATATAAGCTCATGAAAAGGGTCACATTAGGTACCTACCCACATCAATCAAAACTAACATTGTAATTAAATATAAACAGTTAACTTGATTTGCATATCTTCGAGATAGATTCTGATACCTACTTTAATCAATTTTCTAGTAAGTAATACAATTTCCAAAAAGAAATACTCAGTAATCGTTTTAGATAATAATCTGAAGTTTTTGTTTAAAACCACTTTACAGTTAGTAAGTATTTAACTATCTGTAGATATCTTATGTATTTACTTAATCTATTTGTAAGGGATGTTATAAAATCGCCTGTAAATACGAAAGTCTTAAGTCCATCCGCAACATTTAAGAGCCGTAGTATCGCTGTATAACATAGGTACCCCAAAATTAAAGAGTAAACTACACAGAATGTATCTTCGTTTCTACCTAATTTGCGGAACGACAAAAATAATATAAGGCTTTCCTAACGAAATAATTAAAACGAACACTTGCTTTTTCATAATAAACGTCAAACTTGCAGAAACGACTCAAAGTTTCCTCTGCCTTGTTTAATGCATAATTACATTAAAAAATTTTAGACAATTTTTGGTGAAATAGGTACGTAGGCTTTTCTGTCAAATAGTCTTGTTCCCTGACATGACAACTTAGTATGGTTGACAACAATTTTGTCTTTGATAATTAATTTTTTTACGGAGTATTTTGTAACACGTTGTGTATACACCCTTGTCTACTTTTATCTATTCTTTTCCTGTCACGTATTGTACTAAATAAATTTCGTAAATCGTATTTTTTGTTTACTCTATGACCTTTATATTTTTGTTTATTAGAGTGGCCGGCTGACTGGCACACTAAACCTAAATCCCGGGCACAGGGCAGCGACGTACCTACCTATACTAAGTATGGTGTCTAGGTATAGACCACGGCCTTGTCTCTTACCATCCAGGAGAGTTGTGTGCTTGTTAATTGTACTAGAAAAAATATCCTCTATAATCTCTAGAGCAGTGGTGCCCAAACGGTCGATCGCGAGATGTTCCACGGCCGATCTTATATGTTCAGCCAGTTAGTACCTATAAGATTTTATTTTTGAATTTCGAATATTTTTTATCTACAAATGTGTGTAAATAGTAAGAAACTATGTAAAACTGCTAATAATTACTTACGATTACAACATAAAAATAAATGATAATATAAATACGTGTTATAATTACTAAGAAATATTAAAAATAAAGCTGTCGATCTTAAACCCTTAACTTTTTCTCAAGTCGATCTTCACAGCAAAAAGTATAGGCACCACTGCTCTAGAGTCTGGAATATAAATAAGTTCGATAATAGGTCAAAAAAATACCCCGATGCGGATTATTTTTTATCCAGATAGGTCAGGTGGTTCCTGTAGGAGAAAAGCAAAATGTGAACAGTCACTGGTAATAGCCAGAGATTAAAAGACACTATTATCCATATTGCAAACATAAAATTTTATTCTACACAAAGTGGCAACGTTTAACAATATTCCGTATAAAAATAATTACGTAACAACAAATATTCAATTTGCTAACTCACTATTACAATAAAGCATTTTACACAATATCACTATTTGTAATCGAGCAATACAAACTAACTAGATATAAATAATATAAAAAGGACATTCACAGAACTATAGCTAATAGCCATGGCTATAGATACAATTATTTTAACGTAAATATGTAATACAATTCATTAGGGTAAACAAGAACTATTGCTATTCCCAGATCCGCTTATGCTGACGTCATAGTCGACTAAATATTATACATACACGTATTTTTTCACAACAGGAAGAATTTTATAGAAGGAAGTTAGTTTTTTGGAAAAGACATTCTAAATTATATTATTATTGATATAAATCATTAAAAGCTAAACTCACATTTTTTTTATTTCACCTACATTAGTGAAAGTCACATGCAAAAAAAAGTTACATGAAGTAAAAACATTAAAAAATATATGATATAAAACTGAACTGAAAAGATTTGGATTTTCATTATATTCTTTAAACATAACTATTGTTAACATTATTGCTCATGTAGACAATTTCTTTAAACTCATAACAATATATTTAATTATTTCAGAAAGAATGTTCATGCTACATGTATCTTAGCAACAAGCATTCTGTAGTTTAACCATAACACTATGTTACTACTGAAGGTTACACTCATAACAAAGACTTGATGTCATTTCCAAATATTGCTGACTCACTATAATGTACCGGCCTCTCTTTCTAAAAGTCTTGTGATGTCAATTAACAAAGTCAAAACGAAAGAGAGGTCGGTACACTAGAATGAGTCAGCAATATTTGGAAATTACATCAGTTCGTTGTTAGGGGTAGAATTTCCAGAAGTAATAGCTTCATGAGTTTAGCGGTCAAATACTCCTTTGAAGGTAGACTAAAAAAATATAGACATAGAATGTATACATGAAAAAAGGGGAGTTTTGGCGCCATCGTGAATGTAGATGGTCGTACATTTTTTCACAATTATTGAATTTAGTTTAAAACATGAGTAAAATTGGTTAATTTTGGTGGGAATTAGTTTAATTTTGTTCAGTGAAAGTGCACAAATGAAATAGTCATGAAGAAATTAGTGTATCGTGAATTTCCTCGCTGGCCCCAAATCTCATAGACGAGCTTGTGTAACGAAACCACCGCTTTACTCAAGACCCAGACATGACTTTGCTAAATAATAACTAATGACTGATACAAATAATTAATACGGAAGACGTGGCTGTATGGACTCAGATCCTTTGCCTTTCCCCGACTGGGATAAAATTAAAAAACAACAACATGAAAAAAGGATCGGTAAAAACGGACAAATTTTATTAAAACGTTGAAAGTTGTTTCATTACATATCTATTTTTATCTTTTATTTTAGTTTGAACCTCTATTAATCTGTTAATCCAAATTCCAAATTTCCTTTCTAAACATCAAAATATGTTTCCTCGTTTTAAACTTGTTAGTGGCAGTTGCTAACGCCAATGCCATAGTGAAAAAAAAAAACGTTGAAAGTATCCTCGAAACCATGACAATAAAAGTATTTTTACACCCATATCCCCGAAGATGTAGGCAGAGGTACAACGATGGTACCCACGTCTAACCAAAAGTCAAAGTCCCACAATGTGGCAGGCCTGAGACCTATCGCCAACTGGGCAGATATTCAAATTGATTTATATTAGAAACTCGAAAGCACACAACTGCTATTTCTTTTTGTTGCCCGACCCGGAGTTCGAAACCGGGACCACGAGAAGTTAAGTATATATAGCTATATATTGTAATAGGCAAATTAAATCAGTTTTTATTTAATTTAGCTTTAAATTTGATTAAGTTGAAAATTAGAAAAAAAAACATTTAAATGTAAAATAAATGGTTTTAAAAGATTTGATATACCTAATATGTAATCTGAAAAACATTGCAATATATTTATTTTATGATGTTTTAAACTGTCAGTGGTATTATTTGCAAATACGTACATTTATAGATATCTTTTCTGATTCTAAAACTGTTCTCCGACAAACGTTTCTCCGCGTGACGATTCGCCGACAGAATGTTTCGTTTATAAATTTTTCCTCGACACTACCTTGTAAAGAAAATGGTCAAAATATCAAGAGAGGATTACTCAGCTCTTCTTACAAAAATGTGACATGGACACAAAAACTTACTTGTGTGGCTTGGCGCACAATAATCATTTAATAAACACAAAAATATGATTCGTTTTTTGTATGTACTTTAATCTCTTATTTATTTTCTGTTTCTTTTAAAAATAATGTTGGGTAGTTAATTGATAATGCATGTTATTTTTATTTATCAATATTTTTATTTGACTACATACATACAATTTAAATCCTTAGGTTTAGTTTATGTAACCATGCATAAATAAGCTGTGTTGACGAATTCATGTTTGGTGAAAAGTTCTGTCGACGATTTGCCCGAGGAAGAATCGTTCTGACGGTGAAAAGTTTGTAGAGGGAAAGTCCTGTCGTTGAATCTCTTATATGAGAATCGTTCTGTGGCGAAACGTTAGTTGGAGAAAGATAGTGTCGATAAAAATTTATAAACGAAACATTCTGTCGGCGAATCGTCACGCGGAGAAATGTTTCAGAATCATTTTTTCTTATATGGCGGACGGCAACTACTCAATTTTAAAGCCAGGCCATGCCAAACCTTTCGAAACTCATTTTCAACTTAGGGCGAATAAATCGCAACAGGCAACGGAAAGCTCAGATTGTATACAGTAATATTAAAAATCGAAATAATGTTTATAACACGGAAGATGCAAAGAACTTGAGAGATGAACTTCATAAACCAGAAGTATACATTTTTGATATAAGTAAGTTATTATTAACATTTGTTGTAACCATCTTCGTAAAGCATATTTGTATTGTTTAGTTGAGAGTTTGAATCACAACAATATGATACAGGAAATGTAATCATATGAATCTCAAAAAATCGCAAAACACAGATGCTTGTTAAAATTACCAGAAATCAATGTAAAATTATCCGCCTTCAAAAGGATATAGAGACGCCTATTCAACTTAACACTGTTTAAAACTGATAACCAATCCATAACATGCTTTTTTTATGATATTGGAAGGCAAACAAGCAGACGGATTTCCTGATGGTAAGAAATTCACGCCGCCTAGAGACACCAAAGGTGTTATTGGTGCGTTACCAACCTGAGGGTGGGATGTTATGTCTCGAGCAAAAGTAACTATACCGGTTACCTTACCCTCCGAACCGGAACACGTCGCGACGTTATGTCGGTAGGAATAGGTAAGGCGGTAGTACCAATCGGGGTTGAGTCACTGCGAAACTCTACCACCTAGTCAGATGTCACGGTGTTAGTGACGGAAAGCCTATGCTCGCCTTTTACGAACTGCCTGGCAGGAAGGCAGATGGTAAATTCTGCAAAGGAGCTCGGACCAACACGTTTCAGCATGTTATTGGTTGAAAACCCAATTTTAGACAATGTTTAGTAAAACGCGTGTTCAAAGAGCGTTTATTTTTGTTAGATCAAAAGATGTTCAACATCTAACCAAATAGGTATTGAACGTTAGATCAAAAAAGTCCTTTTTATCTTTAGATGTTCAACATCTAACCAAATAGGTATTGAACGTTAGATCAAAAAAGTCCTTTTTATCTTTAGTTTCAAAGCCCTGATGATGCTGTAAACAGTGAAACCGGTTGGCTAGAAAGTAGCAGAAAGTGTTAAATAAAGTATGCAGTGGATAAGTACAAGTGTTAACTCCAAACAACGTGTATATACAATGTTGAACATCTAACCAAATAGGTATTGAACGTTAAATCAAAGTGTTAAATAAAGTTTACAGTGGATAAGTACAAGTGTTAACTCCAAACAACGTGTTATATTATATATCATTATTTCTGTTTTAACGAGGAATTTGTTTCATCTTTTGTTGCTTAGTGCTACTTATTTGAGTACTTTTGTTTTGAGTTGGATTTTTAGTACAAGTATGAGATCATTTTGCATAAAATCAGCAATTTCTTAAGTATTTACCTATTTTTTTTTGTGTTATTTGTGCACTATTTGACATAATATTATATACAGTGACGAAATTCATCAACAAATCTGATAGAAACGGTAGTTGAAATTCAGACACTGAAGTCATATTGTGCAATATCACTTATTGTGCAATGTGCATGTGTATATCTACTAATAACACAACAAAACACGTTCATACTATTTAAATCGTTGAAGACATACTGTAATGGAAATTCAATTATTGTCTGATGATTGCTTTATGATTTGGAAGAAACAACTATAATACAACAATTTTGATGCAATGTAGAGCCAATTTAATAAATCACATTTGAAACCTTCATTCAATTTTGACGAACAAACCTTATAAATAATATTAATATTAAGTTTTCAAAGTTATTTATACAATTACTAAACTTTTTTCAGTTAAATACAATTGTATTGTAATACCTACAAAACAAAGTAATTTTAAGATTCAGTTTGGCAGATATTTATAAAAACTAAAGTGTCAAATGTGATCTATCAAACTGACCGTACTATAACAGATTAACAACATTGAAAAATTCGTACAAAATCTTTATAAATCCTTCAAAATATTGATTAACATGTGCTTGTAACTTCTTAAGACTGCTTCCACATCATTTTTTTTCAGATTATTAACACATACCTATAGTTTTCGGTTTCATAACAAAATATACAATTTTCATACTTATAGATAGATATAGTTACCATAAGTTGTCATATTTGGGTCCGTGCATTCTCGTTAAAAGTCAATATATACGAATATTAAAAAAAATATTTTTGTCGCATATTCTGAAATTATTTGATGCGAAAGCAGTATCAATAACACGATTATCTTAAATTTCTTGTCTCACAACTGCCTGTTTTTGTACTCTAATATCACTAAAGTTAACTCTACTGAGATAAGATTCACACAACTAAAACTGGACTGTTGAATTTACAAGGATCGCATTTGAATAAATCATTTATTATATATATTATATATTTTTTAAATAAATAAATCATATATTTGTTTGTGTCTTAAGCAGGGACAGCGCCATACCCAAATGGCGCAGTTGGGCAACCGCCCAGGGCGCCAAGATGTAAAGGGGCGATAGATCCTGAACGCTATATATTTTTTACATTTTTTTATGGTTTGCACAGCATGCAGCTACTGGACTTAAGTACGACTTGTCATTACGGCACACAAACGAGATATTTTTTTAATTTTTTAGTTCCACGGTACAAAATTCTCTAAATTAACTAAATTCTCGTGGAGATTGGTTACACTCTAATAATTTATGTATAATAAAACAAAATCTTGTATTTTTTGACAAATCGCTTAATAGGTATATTTTTTAATAAAAATAACGATCTCGCTCTTTAAGGTATTAATAACATTTAAATAACCACCTAAAAAACTAAGTTTTCTAAAGACATTCAGGAACCAAACTTTACGAAATTCAATTCTTTAGAAAATTTGGTATGGACTGTTCAATTAGTCATCTAAACAGCAAATTATTAGCAGTCTGCGAGAAGTAATCTACTAAAAAGGATCATATTACACAGACAAAACACCATAATTTAATAATGTTTATCGCTTTGGGCTTGCTTGAAAATTTATAACTTTTTTCCTACGCTGAAACCAGCGGGGCTATTCAGTATATTTTTAGTGGTGATCACTAGGTAAAGTGTACATCAAATAGCTGTCAAATTACGAATTTCGTATTTGCTATCTCTGTTGTATTTCTGTTGGTTACAGGAGATAGCAAATACAAAACACATTTGACAGTTATTTGATGTACACCCATTTACCCAGTGACCATCACTAAAAAGATACACAATCAGCCACCTGGGGGCTGATTATGCAACTCAGTTGCCAACTAAAATGGAAAAGTGTACATCAAATAGCTGTCAAATGACGTGTTTTATATTTGCTATCTCAAGTGACCAACAGAAATACAATAGAGATAGCAAACACAAATGACGTCATTTGATGTACACTTTTCCATTTTCAGTTGGCAACTGAGATACATAATCAGCACCCAGATCTCAGCAGTAATGTATTAAGAACTAAGGAGGTGGTATCAAATGGGATGAGTTTGAATTTACATTATTAGTTATTAGTATTGCACAAACTATTGTGGTTCATTGTAGAACAACAAATATATCGAGAAATTAACAAAGGACAACTGCAAAAACGATTTCATGGCATTTTTTGGTTTAGTTTTGTTAATAATCGCGGCAGCATCGCATGAAATCTTTTTCTCCTGATAATAAGAGACAACCGTGGCCTATTACTGTGGGTAATATAGGTGTGTAGCTGTCTTATGACCGGTATGTTACGCCTATTGCGCAAGTCTACTGATGCCTTCCGAAAGGGTAAAACGGTAGATCCCTGACCGGACAAGATGCTGCACAGCACTCTACCATCAGTGAAAAAAAAAGTGTGCGTCTACTAGCGTACATTCTTAAGAAGTGAAACTTCTTTATGACGTTATTTTTCAAAAAATAATTTACTATATGCAACTTTACAGAAATTAGTTAAATAAAGTTTATTGCCAATCCCTACTCCGCTGGAGAAAATATACTTCGAATCACGCATGGTAGGGATAAGAATACGATGGCGCGTAACGGAAAAATATGACGCGTAACGAAAAAAATGTTACACTATATTTTTTTTCCAGCCCCGATAAAGAAGTTTCACTTCAAAAAAATATTTAAGTTTAGTATATTAAGTTATTTATAGCAAATTTGCGGTAATTAACTAAATATCTTAAAGGTCTGCCAAGATCATGATGAACTAAACATCCAACTTCTTTCGATTACTATGTCCTATAGTTAGTTCCGTGTATCTAAGGAATAACTGCCGACGTAATCAGTAAGAAAGGAATTAAAAGATTTTTCAAAGGAGTTCAATTCTCGGTAGCTTAAACACTAACGAGCATTTTGTCAGCGAGAGACGAAAGTGTACAGGTTCAAATCCTGTCTGAGGTGAGATGTTGCACATTTTTAGGTTATTCAAAAGCTCTTTTTAATGTTTTGTATCTCAAATAAAATAAATTAAGTTGCATAAAAAAGTCATAACCATTATCATTATCTGTCTGTCGCAGATAGTACCGAAACATTTAAAATATTATGTTGATTTGCGATTCAAAACTTCAAACTGTGGAAATATTCCATTACTGTATCTGATAGATGAATTCTATTTCAGGAAGTGTTTATATATAAAATTCAACGAGTTCTGTAGATGCCCTACACAAAGACAAACGAAACAAGTCTGAAATCCTAGCTAACTTTCTAGTGTATAAATCTAGCCATTTAAAATCAATGACCACATAAGCTTTTATATCTAATAGTATCTAAGTTTATCATTCACAGGACTATTCAATAAATCTAGTATCCTCACTGTCCTAACATCTTCGAAAAATAATGTGAGCGCTAAGATAATATTAGGACCTATATAATTTTAGTCTTTGCTATTATACTTAATAAATATTAAAAATAGCCTTTAGGGGTGCTATTTTCAAATGATCACCAGGAGATATAGAAATAATTGATGATGATTATGAAATATTCCTTGAACCGAAATCAAAATCACTCAAGAGCTTGACCAGAAGTTTTTTTTTGTAGCCGCGTTATAACGCGTTTAACGCGCGTACGAAAAAATTACATATTCCATATCCGATATGGTTGATTTTAGAATTACATACATGCAGTACAAGTATCCATATTCTATCATGTTCTATCATTACTCTTTTTTACCTTTATTAATTAAAACTACCGTATGTATGCGCTCAATTTTAAACTAAGTACCATCACTAGCTACGGAAACACGCGTAGTTCTGGAAGCAGCAATGGCGCCCGATTACCTCAACTCGCGGGGCGTACGCTTTTCCTTAATGTTATTTCTAAATTATATCATGATTGTTGATCATGTAGATTCTAATATGTGTAGTATTTTTTTTAAATTAAAAACACAGTCTCTGGTAGTCGGTAGAAATGACCTACATGAAAATGGAAGTTTATTAAGCAAGAGGTTTGCTTTAAAAACATCAAATCGTATTTTTGGAAAACATCTATTCACAAGAAATTCAATAAAACGGTATAAAAAAGATCTTTAAATAGTTACTACCATGATTGACTTTATATTAGCAAAGTCGTAACCGTAAAGTAAAAAAAAGAAAAAATCTTTAAAAGTAAATTTAATTGACTTGATTTGAATGTCATGTTATTTAATATTAAGCGCTCAAATTACCCTTCGATATTTAGACTAAAGTTATTGCGTTAAAAAGCTAATTAACAATATTGTATACGTATAATTAGGGTGGTCTCGGTTTGACGTCATCTACCTGAATCAATTGTTCGATCGGTATAAGGGAGAGTTCACCGCCGAGCATTGGTGCGGGGGGACCCTGAAACATAATGTTGATATGAAATATTCATAGCTGCATATGATATAGATATTGGAAGGCAAACAAGCAGATAGATTTCCTAATGGTAAGAAATTCCTGCCGCCTAGAGACAGCAAAGGTGATAATGGTGTGTTGCCAACCCGAGGACGGGACGTTAGACCTTCACCGGCTACCTTACCCTCCAAACCGGAACACGTCTTGAACGTTATGGCGGCAGGAATGGTAAGGCGGTGTCGTTGCGAAACTCTACCACCTAGACAGATGTCACGGTGCTAGTGACGGCAAGCCTATGCTCGCCTTTTACGAGCTGCCTGGCAGGAAGGCAGAAGGTCTATTCTGCAAACGTACCCGGACCAACACTGGGCATTGATTGATTTATGGTAAAATAAAAATAATGTGGTTCTTTTATGGAGTTGGTTGGGGTAAAGTGCATTGAAAAGTGTGTAAGACCGTATGTGCGTGCATGTGTGTGTGTGTGCGTGCATGTGCGTGTGTGCGTGCCTGTGTGTGTGTGCGTTCATGTGTGTGTGTGCGTGTGTGCGTGCATCTATACTGACCGGCGTGTGCGGGGTGTGTGCGTTGGCGCGGTCGGCGGCTGCGGCCTCGCGCGCCCGCTTGAGCCCGAGCGAGAACACCGCCACGGACCGGACGCGCTTCACTAGCGCCGCTTTTGCGCGGGAACGACCTGCAATGCCATAACATTACAAGTCTAGTCATAAGTTTTTTAAGGACAGATAGGATGTTAGTTACACTTTCATATTTCACTAAATGTTGACTTGTGAATTAATGCGTTACCAGTCCACCAAAATTTATTTTCTAATTAAAATACCAACGGTATTTAATCTTAGCGTAGACTTACACCGGATGAACCAATTGCATCATTCTTTTTGTTAGTTGATAGTCCCGTTTAATAAGGATCAATATCCGGTAAGTGATCTTGAGTTAGGTCTACTTAAAACATTCAAATTCATAATATTGAAATTGAAGTTTAAATTAAATTTTGTGTAAGAAGAGACTTAGGGATTTTTTTCGCAAAGAGATAACGACGAATGACTTATCGCTTGAATACTGTTTGTAATTTTAGATTATATACTAGAAGATATTATATTCTAAGGCTAAACGATTGTGTCGATAAATGCATTTTTCTTAAAAATTCAATCATTTTGCCCAGCACCCTTATCGATGCATATTTTAATATGACTACTTTTAATTTTTAATATTAATTCCATGTTCTCTTTAATGAAAGAAAACATTTATTGTCAGACTAAAACTTACCACACATCATTAACAAAAAAAAATATTAAAAGAAATCTAACCTAACCCTAAACATTTTTAAATAAAAATTTAGGTTCAAAATGCGAGTCGTTTTTTACTTACTGCTTTTGTCTTTAGGCTTGTCATCTTCACTGGAGGTAGCACTGGCATCTATCGACGGAGCTGACGAAGGGACAGCATTCAAATCTGGCTCCGAACCTCCCGCACTAACACTTCCCGACAGCTCCTAGTGCGTTTTATAAACTTTAATAAACTACTAAAATTAATCTACGGTTAACTATATCTGAATTTAAATTTTCGTTTTGGAACGAAGTTCCTTATCGCGCGTTGTGAATGAGGGCTAGACGGAAAAAAATCGCACGAAAAGTTGCAACGACACTTTTTGCTGTAAGCTGTGCGGCATGCGCATGTTTCTCTGTCTGTCTCTCTCTCTCTCTTTCTCTTTCTCTCTCTCATAGAAAGCAAGCCCGATATTTTCATTTCTATTTTGCACTGAACAGTGTGGTGTCGCGACGATTGTTTTTGTTGAGTGTATACATTTTTTTGTCCATAATAAACATTATGTAATATATAACTTCATTCCATTCGGGTGTCCCTTGACACCTCTCAACTTTTTTATCACTATACAGGGTTACAGGAAAAGTCAACCTAGATCCGTTAAGGGCGTGTAGTACACATTATTTCACTATGGGAACCCCCACACCCTAAACTTAACCGTTTTCGAGATATTCGAGTTTTAATTTTCTTTCTGAATTTTAATATTTTGAGTTTTTTTGACTCTAATGATTATTTTTTAGTTTTTTCCCATGAAGAATGAAATGTTTAATGACCTCAATGACTAAAAGGTGTGAAAAAATCGTCATTGTTGACAATTCTGCAATATTGTGGCGTTAGTTGTCAACAATTTATGGTGGCCCCAAACCTTCACATGGCTATTGCGGTGAAGATTTTTTCCATTTTTATTGCCCTATTTGGCTATTTGGGAAATATAGCCACTAACAAATACGACTGCGTGCCGAATGTCTGTCGGTTTTTTAAGGCACATCATAGAAGTCAGCCAATAATTATATACAGCAAATTCATATTTGATATTCAGCTCCGTGTGTAGACGGTTGTATCGTCTAATCGCTCGTACTTTGAATATTTTGGAAAATACAACAATAGCCATTGTGTGGAGCCACCATTACACGTACAGAGCAGTCCCCAGTCCCCAGTCCCCACTGACCTGCAGCGTGGGGTTGTGTAGCGGGCGGTGAGGTTGCGGATGGGGGATGCAGTGGGCCGAGCGGTGCAGCGGCTCGTCTCGGAGCCCGCGCACGCCCAGCAGCGACAGCCCACCCACACCCACCACCTCCTGACGGTATAACTTACATCTCATCCATGTTCCATCATCAGATGGTGTTGTAATAAACAAAGATCCGGAACACTTTTAAGCGATATCTATCTGCGTTTGAATTAATATAAAACTACCAATGGAACATAATTTCCATTTAAAGTGCTGTTTAGCATCTTGCCAGGGTACAAATCAAACGCCATACTTATTCTTGTCGCCATAAAGACAAAATTTGGCACTGACGTGCTTTGGTCCGGAGAGTAGGGTTAACAGTAAAATTGCATACTGCTACACAGGAAAGCAATTCATGTATTCCCTGTCACGTTCTATCGGATCCTACTTTCCAATTCAACACACACTCATAAAACGCCAGTCTCGGCGACGACGTTTTACCCGGTGCCTAAAGCCGAGCGACGAGCCACTACTATCTACAATCAACGCATCAAGTCGAGGTTCGGTCTGTTAGGAAACGGCCCTTGTTGCTGACGTTGTAGGGAACAGTCGAATTCATCTAAATAATGATGTCTCTGGCTGAACATTCTGCTCGTCCACAAAGTCCGGTGAAAATGTAAAACCACGTGGTTAGCTACACATTAATCACTCAAAGAAAAAGTCACATCTGTTGTGTAGGTATACTAAGATTGGATTGAACAGGCTCCGAAACTACTGGATCGATTTGAAATACAATGTTTTACCGTTAGAACGGTCTAATCTTAAATGACCCTGATTAAGTCATATTTCCTCCATTTTTTCGGGCTAAAATAGATCGATTTGTTTTCTTTGTAAATCAAAAAAGTATCAGAAATAAATATTGGGATAGAACATTGAGTTTTCCGCCCCCATTTAAAAAAAACCAACCCATTTGATTGCAGGTTACAGGAAGCTACTGGAAAAATTTATCACTGTTTGAAGATACACAGATTTTAGATCTTTAACCTTAAAAATATTTTCATCTAATCAGATATGAGAAAATGGAGATATCTAAGGCTATATAGAAAAGAGTAATGCCGTTAGTGCCATAAGTGTAAGATGGTATTTTATAATAGCCGAAGTCTCACCTTTCTTCTAATAGGTTTAGTAGGACTGACATCTTGCAGGATTTGCAAAGATCCCGTCGTCACTGCTGGCTCTGTTATGGACGCTGCTTTAGGTCTGTAAAGTGTTACCCTATTTAAAAGATAAGTTGTATTAACAGTATTGCCAGTAAGAAATTTGTAAGAGTATTTAAAGCAAAGTGAAGGTTTAAAACGCTGGAAAAGTGGCGCGAATGGCGACAGTAAAATTGAAACTCCTAGCCGGCGAACAATGACAATGCAAAAGCAGAGGAACATATTGGATTAGGGGTGTTATTTTTTGATTACCAGTGACCGTATAAATCTAACTACTACAATTAAAATTACTTAATTCTGAAACTCGTCCTCCATTTCACTGTACAAACCGGCGTTCGGTTTTGGTTAAATAAATAAATAAATATCCCTGGACAAATCACACAAATTGAATCTAACACCAAAGTAAGCAAATTATATGCTTGTGTTGTGGGTGTTAGTCAACGATACTATTACATATAAATAGTTAAATATATATAGGAATATATTTAATAAACACCCAGACCCGGAAATGCAGACATTTAAATGTTCATCACACAAATGTCTGCCCCCGTCGGGAATCGAACCCAAGCCTCGCGATTGGTCGATATAGTTAGGTGAGTACGCTAGCCACTCGACCAACGAGGCGGTGATGTGTTATCACCAATAAAAATAATTCAGCCACTGATGATCCAAAAATAACACCCCTTTTCAAGAAAATATTTGATACTTGGCGATTAATTGCATACGTATTTTTGATGACGACCTATATCCAATGAGGACATACTTACCTTTTCTTTTTCATACCTATACTTTTTCATTCAACAAAAAACAGTATATCTCTTTGCTTGTCAAATATTACTTTTACATATTAGACAATGAACATATTTTCCCGAATAAGGCATTATTGTGATACTGCGCGTAAAACCCCAATTACTACCTGATAGTGATGATTGATTGAAAAAATAAATGAAGACCTCTACAAAGGTCCACATGATGTACAAGCAAAAGAGATTTTCATCCCCCTGTGCTATGCTAAACCTACCCCTAAACATTTTTTAATTTTACTACATGACGTCATCAGGTTATTTACATGAAACAGCATACTAAGACTTTAGTATAAAACTAACGTAGTCCAATGAAATGTCTTATTATATGAAAGATATGGATACTCTATTCAGTATATTTAAGGCTGCACATGAACGTTAATATATTAGGTACTGTTGCTAGATATATAGAATACTATTTTCCTGCGACTTCATTAACGTAGAATAGATTTTCATACAAAAATTCATCACCCATAGGTGTAATTTTTAAAAATAAAACCTTATGGTTAAACTCGGATCTTTACCCATATCATTTCAAATGTCATGACAATCAGCTCAACAGTTAAGCCGCGAAAGAACAACAGACAAACACACTTTCGCATGCATAATATTAAGTATAAATGACTAGTTATATCAGTATACTGTATATATTATAATAATATCAAAAGCTATTTAGAGATTCAGTTGCTTACATTAATTACCAACAACTCAAATCAACTTGAAATCAATTTTAAAAGCACTTTCCGCTTCTTAAATCTTTAAATTAATCAAAAACTTAATAAGCGCAAGGCCAAAGTAAGGTGTGTAATTATAAAAAGTGCTGAGATAGATATAATTAAAATTCTTCTTACATTGTTAGCTGCTATCACTGCATATTTCAGTAAAAACTTACCTAACACTAGTAATATGAATAGTTCACATTATACCAACTGATGATGGTTTATATAAAAGATAAAATCTGTTGAATATAGTTGATGTAAAACTTATATCAGTCACATTTTTCTGAAAATTATACTTCACACCGAAAATGAAAACAAAATAAGGTCACTATCGAACTGACACTCTGAAAGGCTAAAACCGTGGACCTCTAACACTACTGGATGTTACACTCCTAACAAAGAACTGATGTCATTTCTAAATATTGCTGATTAATATGTACCGGCCTCTCTTTCTGAAAATCTTGCGATGTCAATAGACAAAGAGAAAATGGGATAAAAAGTAGGCTGGTAGTGTCAGCATTTATTTGAAAAGGCATTAGGTCTTTGTTATTACTATAACCTTCAGTAGTAATATAACTTCCTTTCCAAAATATTTGTAAGAAAAAATATAAGTCATTAACTGCTTACTTAAGCGTGTAAGCTTCCCTGGTATCTCAATATTTTCATGGTGTTTAGAGGATTAAAGTCCGTCACACACGTAGCTACCCGTATAATATATATTAATATGCCGCGCTATAATATATATTTTGCCAAGTTATTACAAGTATAGTAATATGTATTAATATGCGATAATATATTCGTTGGTGGCGTCATAGAAATATATATTATAGTTGCGTGTGCGGTCGCTTGAATATTTGTATAGAAAATATATTGTAACTAGCTGACCCAGCAAACTTCGTATCGCTTGACAGTAGCGCAGTCTGTCGGATCCGATGCGAAACATTCCAAAATCACCAACGACTTATTATTAAAAAATTAATTAAAAAAACATTTTCCAGGAGACCAAATTATGAATCTAAACCATTCTCGAATTCAATAAAACACGTACAAAAACTTTCATCAACATCGATCCAGCCGTCTAGAAGGAGTTCAGTGACATACACACTCACAGAAGAATTATACCTATATATAAAGATATGTCTTCCTATAGTTCATATTACGGCGATAGACGGGCTTTATTTTGAAATAAAAAAGTTGCCTTTATTTGGACTCGGATCTTCAACTATATTCATATCAAATTACAGCATTATTGGTCCAGTGGTTTAGCAGTAAATGCGTAACAGACATATAATATTAAATACTGATACAAATTTTCATCCCCCTTTACCTACTATAGTATTGTGGAGGTTGATTTTGAAAAAAAGTTGCCTAGGGTAAACTCAGGGTAGGTATAATTTGGCGCTCCTCAGTACCCCTCTCTGCTCAAGAGGGGACACGAGGAGCGCACACAGGGTGGTGGGCCATTTGGCCCGCGCGGGATGGCGGCAGTACGGTCCGCGGAGAAGGGGGGCGGGCTTTCCATCTAGCCCGCCCGGTCGAGATGGGGTTGCGGCAGGTACGGGGGTGCCTGTCGCCACTGGAACCCCCGAAGTGGTGCACGTTGTGTCTTCGTGCACCACTTCAGACGATATGCGGCCCCTATTGAGTGGGGCTGCCAGAAGGGGATCGTCAGATCCAGCGCCGCCGGGGCAGTGGAAGAGTGCCAAAGCGTCCCCACAGCCCCGGTACCTGGCGAAGGGGAGGACACCGTGGGGTTTTAGTGAGTAGGAGTCTCACATAACCCGTCACTTCCCCCGAAAGAGGCGGGTATCCATGATGGATTTCCCCACGTAAAAAAAAAAAAAAAAAGGGTAGGTATAATTTAAACTCTATAATCAAATAAAATTTCTTCCAGCGGTTTGGCAGTTAAAAGTAACAGACGGATAGACTTTTGTAATAGCAGTATGGATTTACGTTGTAAGAAGCAATAACAAGTATTTTTTAGTAAGGTACTTATATTCAAAGACCCCAAAAAAGTATACCTACCCACTTTAAAGGTATACCTGCCAATCTACACAGTACATACTGCAAATCTTAACAAAAATCTGTAACCAATAAATATTTAAATGCGATTGTTAAGATTAAATCCCTAAAAATAGTAATTTTAATATCCTGCGTAAAATTAAATAATACCCGAATACCTCACTTCTAAATTTCAGTAAAAAGGCATCAATTTTTTGCAACTACATATTTGACCTTTATGATTTCATTTTTGAGTTTTGATTATCATTAAGATGGTAGAGATAAATAGATATTTTTAATACAATCAAGGATAACAAGCATCCTAACGAGGATTGCCTACTTTACACCATATTCATGCTAATCATTAGGATAGTTCTGACAGCATCATACGTGTAACAAAACATAAATAAAAATTTGATGATCCTAAAATTATATCCAGAAACCAAATGGATATGAATGAATGTCTGTTCATTTTGCATAATACTATCAAAAGTGTTTTTTTTTACTACTGAAAACTCAATTGTCAAATAAAAATTACAATAAAAAAGTGTTTTGCAAAATGTCGAAGCTATTTGCTGTCGGCAAACAAAGTTGATAAATGAAGAATTACATAAATTGCCGGCAACATATAGAACGTATGGATTGAGTTTGATCTCTCCTTTTTTATAGATAAAGCAATAAAAAACTTCAAATTCAAGAAACAAAATTTATTGCAAATAAATATAACTAATATAGTACATTAATAAGCGTAAGCGTGAATACTGAATTATTAATTATACATTTTGTGAGATTAATATTAAACTACACACCCTTCCAGGTTAAATACTTGTGCCAAATTAACTGAAAACAAAAAAAATAAAATAATTTTTAAAATACTCTATGCATACTCCTACAGTGTTCGACCGAAAATTTAAAATTTAGGATAACTTACAATAGGTACTTATTACTTACGATTAAAAATATTATAACATAATGTATTGTAAAATAAATTTGTGAACGAAATTGAAATTATTAAGGCAATTATCATACGAGCGTTTTTCGAGCGTGCGCGGTCGTTGGAAATAAGCGCACATCCGTTTATCGTTAAAGGATAATTTTATTTTGTTTATTTTTGAGTAATTTTCTGTCGAACACAAATGCTACGGACATTGGTGGTAATTCTGCTGAGCACTAACTAAACTAATTTAAAGTGTATGCTATCTTTTTAAAAAGAAAAGAGATAGAACATTTGAGACATGTCGGACTATTCCGGACATGTCAACGTTTTCTCTGGAAGAAATTAAAAGTCTGCAGAAATGTCATCTAAAAACGAATCTGCGACGCTAAACGTGTTTTGTTACTTTCTATTACTAAAGTTTGAAAGAGGACTGCGATAACTCAAAATTAAATTAATTATTGCACAACATAAGTACCACCATACTATTTTGATTCATACATTACTAAAAATGATGTGAGTTGGTATAACTGACAAAAATACGAACTTATAATAAAACATGTATTTAACATAGGCACAATTTGTTTGATCAATGTACAGAAGTAACTGAGACATTTGTCAAAAATGTAATGTCAATTTCAATTAATAATTTTATAGGTGAGAGTTTATGTGAACTTATGTAATCCAATTTGCACTAAATTTTTCTATAATATAACCTGTATAATAATATACAGGTTGATCCTTTCACGAAAACTACTAGGTTTGAATAACTATGATACTCATGTTAATTTTAAAGTTGAAATAAGTTTTTAAAGAGTTCGACTTGGAGTATAAAAAAACTACACCTACAAAACTTTTTTGTAACATAATTAGTCAAAATACTTCAATCACGGGAAATTGATAGTTAAAAAAATTGATCACCTTTGTATTTTTAAAATTGAAATAAAAAAGAAACATTTAAACAAATTGCTATTCTATGTATCAGCTACTTAAATAAAGATGCCTTCTTAAAACTATTTTGAGATCCCAGTCTCAGACTGGCAACGTAACATCATCTTGGAGGTCTATAGGCGACAACTTTTAACATTAACATAATAATATGAATATGTCACATTACTGCGTGTCAGGTATAAGTTTTGAAAAGGCATCAATATTTCGGCTCTAGGTCGTATAAAGCTCGTCTACACTACAATATATAACTACTTTAAAAGTATTGTTTCAATTAACATATTATATAATTTTGATAAACAAATGTAGAAGCAGCCAATTTAAAAAAAAATATTAAACGAGGCAATTATATTGAAATAATACACAGTAAAATTGCTTTATCCTTTAAGTCTATATGTTAAACATATTTCTATAGTAGATGTCTTCATATATGGTATGTATATTATGTATTCATTATTATATATATTTCTTTGGTGATTGATTTCCTAAAAAGCGATTGATTGACGCAATGTAGGAAACGTCTTACATAAGACTGCACAGTTCAAAAGGCAACCAATACTTATGGTACTTGTTTCTGTCATAATAAACTTTACTACTGAAAACTACTGAAAGCTATTCGTAAGCTTTTTATATCATCATCATGGCTTCACTACATAGTATAAAACTAAGTCGCTTCCTCTGTCCCTATGTACCTTTGCATGCTTAAATCTTCAAAATTACGCAACGAACTTTGATGCGGTTTTTTTAAAAGATAAACTGATTGAAGAGGAAGGCTTATATTTCATAAACGTGCGAAGCCGGGGCGCGCCGCTAGTTTCGAATAAAACTAGGCTGGATTGTTCTAGTTTTTAGTGTTAGTTGAGTAAATGCTATTTAAAAATATAAGTAATGAAATTCAACAAAATGCCGACGATAGTAAGTATAATGCCACAAACATTCGCACTTTCAAAAACCATCCACTAAAGAAAAAAAACATTTTTATTGGTGGTAGCAATGAGCGTCCAATTAGCCTTGGTCTTGAAATTTCTAAACTTAAGTTCAAAACTTTAGAAATTTAAGAAATGCCCTTTAAATGTAAAAATCAAACTAAACGTCAGCCTTGATCGCTCTTTGCTCATCATCAATTAATTGTGCTACAATGTTTAGTCAACTATACATGTTATACAACAACAAAATCATTTATTACATTTTTTTATTTTTATAACTTTGTAATCGCTTTACGGAAGCTCTAATAACCTAAAATTCACGCAGATGTAAAATAAGCTTTTATTTTGGTAATTCCGCGTAAGCAGTGTAACTTTTGTAGCAAATAATCCTCCAAATGACAAAGAATGTGACAAGCCTAATTAACGTTCTCACCGCCCACCTCCGCGACCAGAACACGAATAAAGAAAAAATCGACCGTACCGTAGATCGATTTTTACGGTCGAACTTTAGGTAGGGTTGTCACATGCGAAGAACGTGAAAATTTATATTGTTTCCCGAGTTCTTCCTTTATTCGTGTTCTGGTCGCGGAGGTGAGCGGTGGAAACGTTAGTTAGGCTTGTCACATTCTGTGTCTTTTGGAGGATTATTTGTCACAATTGTAACACTGCTTAAGCGGAATTGGCAAAATAAAGGCTTATTTCTGCTAAGTAAAGCCTGATTAAATAAAATATCTAAAATCCACACTACGTTTCACCAAAATCGGTTATATAGTAGTGGAGATATCTAAAATTAAAGCAGAAGTGAAGTTATATTTGCTTACCTGAAAGGTGGTATTTCTGGTATCTTGCCGATGTTGATTTTCTTCTTGTCTATCGCTGGCTTGTCGTTTTGCTTAGGTGTAGTGGGTGTCACGGTGCGAGGGGTGATACGTCCAGGGCGAATGTCGTCTTGACTGGGGCATTCTGACTGTAGACATTATCTATATTTAATTTATCTCTTTCAATTTTTGTTAAATATAATAATAAACGGTTCTTTAATCTTAAGTTAATTATAAATTCCTAAATTTAACAACAGAATTAAAATGTAAATCTGTAGTTTCTTGTATCTGTGTTTTTATTGTTGACCGAGCTTTTCTTTTTTTCTCTAATTCTTTCTTGTGCACAAAAATTCAAGTTATTTTTACTAAATGTGAATACATAATTGACCATAAGTTTTAATTAAAAGTACTAATACTTTTGATTGAGCACTGTGTATTTTGTTTGATCAATAAATTCCACTTTCAACAACTTTCAACTTCCAATAATTAACAAATATATTTAGCAACAAACTCCAATAGGCGTCCATCTAACTGTAAGAAAGTTATTGTAATAGGAAAAATAGGTAAAATTTTTAAGTTACTCGCCGGAGTTGTATAGTACTTTTTTTTGTAGTACACTTGGAGAAAGTTCAGTGAAATTGTAATTACATAGTCCTTGATTGGACAAGAACTTAATTTTCTTTAAAATCTTGGTTAATATGGCTTGTTTTTTTTAATTCAATTTAACGAAGGGTTATTGAGGATTACATAACTCCTTTTTTCTATACAGCTACATTTGTAGGTTAGCAAAATAGTCCCACAAGGTGTAAAATTTCTAACTTTTTAAAAAATGCCATTTTTTTAAAAACTCAGAGTAATCTTTTTTTATTTTTTTGATGATCCTTGTGACCACCCCTATCACCCCCTTCCCAGCTACGTTACCTTCTGGGACGCCCTGTATAGAATTTATAAATAACTTTAAAACACAGGCGAACCCAGGCAACAACTATAGTTTGACTGATGTATCATGCCCAAGAGCCGGGAGAAGTATCGGCTGTTGCCCGTGGTTACGTTCTGTCAGTTTGCCGCCATTGCTCACAATCTACCGCAATTAGACTGAAAAAAATTGCGTGTCAAACAATAGCGGGATATAGTTGTCTTGCAATAGTTGTCTAGTTGTTGTATAGTTGTCTTTATTTCTCTTTTTCTTAAAAGTCAGTTTTGTCATTTTGTAGTTTGTTGAAAACCTGTTTAGCAGATCACATACCTTGGACGCGTTAAATCGGTAATGGTCGAACATACTTCTATACGTAAATAACCTTTTTGAGAATAAATAAAAAGGACTTACTAAAAGTGGTGCATGTGAATTTTTAATAGCTTCACGCCTTTGGAACTCAACCTTCGCCATTTCAGTGGCCAGCCAGCTCGGTATTTCTGGGATCGCCATCCGTAAAGCTAATACTATTATCAGAACAACGTGCTGAAAGTGTTAACAAAATATATTCTATTTCAGTGATTTTTTTTAGAAAATATGTTATAATATTGCTAATGTATGCTATAAACAAAATCGGTCCTAAACACATGTCTTGAATAAGTTGGCTGAAAAAAACTCAGTCTAGAAATGAATGAAATAATGTCTGTTATATTTTTATATCAGCACCTAATATCATAAATAGAAATGGCCCCAAGCAGGTGCCTTGGAGTATACCCCCAAGTACCTTTATTGGAAAATAATTTAAATATTATAATTTAATCAGTTCTGTAGTTACAACAAGATGTTGCAATAAACATTATTTTACTGTTAAAGATTAATAATATTAGGGGTTCTAAGCACATGCCTTGAGGAATACTTTGGAAGCAGGCTGATTAATAGTGTGAAGGTCGAACCAATATACCACTATTTAATTAATATCTAGATGTTTAATTGACTGCTCACTCTTTAGTTACTCAATTTTTGGGTAAAAGCGATTTTCCAAACAAGATCTACATAAACCTGTACATAGGGCAAGAGGTCAAGAGGTCTTACTGTACATAGGGCAAGATGCTTCTTACCTCAAGTGCAACAATGACAAGTATCGTCTGCGCAGGAGTTGCATCCGGCAACAATCTATGAACTGGTCCCGATAAACCAATGAGAGCGCAATTGACTAAAACTGCCACAGCAACCATTGCTTCCATTGCGTGCTGTAAGAAACAATGTGTTATCAATAGGTGTGTCTGAGGTGTGTTGCTGTAGTGGTGTGGTAGTGGTTGCGAGACCTGCCAGCTGCCGACGTTGGCGACCCGCTGGGCGAAGGGGCGCTGTGCGACGTGGCAGAGCTTGAAGGCGTCGGCGCGCACCTCGCAGGCGTTGTTGGCGAGCGCACACAGCGCCGCCAGCGGGAACGCCGCCGAGAAGAGCACCACGTGCCCCAGCTGCGTCAGCATCTCCAGGTACTCCGCGAACGTGCCCTCGTACTGCAACACCAACATCACAACCGTACGGTGATGCTACTGCCGAGGTAGGCATAAACCTGCCACTTCGGCCACGCACGGCCGCACTCAAACGGCTCCATTTAAGCATTTTCTCTAAATGGAGCCATTTGAGAGATTGAAATGAAAAAAAAAACAAGCTATTCATATAATACCCACTGTCTGCCGATGACGGCCCAAACAAAATAAACCTATCAATATTCAATCCAAAAACCTAGATTTTGAAGTATCGGTAACTTTTTTTAAATATAGAAATATAGAAGTATATTCTAATACTAATTTAGCAAAACCAAGAGTTAACTATAACAAATAAACAATTCAATTATTTATATCAAATGTGTTATTGCTAATGAATTTCACACACCTTTCACAAAATAGGAATACTATTTTCTTTACCTTAAACAATTGTGATTCTAACTCTGCCTGGTGAATAACTTTTTGTCCAACAATAGGTTCAGAATCCCGCCTCTCCTCTTTCTCGGTACCTCCGTTTATAAGCATCTCCGGTGGTTCACCAGTAGATGACGTCTTCTTTTCGAATAGCTCATTTAATTGTGCTGATGTTGGTACTGCAAAATCCAAATAATTTATTTACAATTCAACCAAACAGATTTATCTCATAATAAAAGAAAATAATAAATAATTATGATATTCATATAGCTTATAGAATGTCTGTTAGAATATTTTTGTGTTCAATCTTCAATTTTCCAATTTTCAATGTGAGCAGTAAGTAAAATGCACAACCTCATCTATATACATATAACATTTCATATGGTTTGCAGTAAACTATACTAGTATTTTTTGTTTTTGTTTTTTTTTTATAGTAAAGATTTTTGAATTCATACTTATTTAGGCGCGTTACAAAAAAAGAGTGTGTGTAGTACTCATGTGCGCACGTAAGAAGTTATACTTTTTTGGCGTAACAATCCAAAAATACCAAATAATAACACAACGCATACATACATAAACATACATAAATAGCATGCAACATTAATTAAAAATCATAAAATATAATTAAAATAAAAAGGTTCGCAACTAGCTTCACGGCGTTGCTTTTGACTGTCACAATTATCTGTCGGTGTGCGCGTTTATCGTAAAAATTCACTCTCATCATTTTTCCCAATCGCGCCAAAAGAAGTATAACTTCAAAATGATAAGAATGAAATTTTAAGATCCATCACTCAAAAGTCACAGAAATTATAAGAGCGCGCACCTATTATTCAAAAGTAACATTATGAAGTTGCTTGCTTTAGAAACATTATTCTATATTCAGACACGTGATTTAGTTATATACAAATTTGTATATTTTTCGTTACAAATTTTTTTTTATTATTTTTTCAAGTAGGTATAACTTTTTACACATATACATATGTACACATACCCATCCAAAAAACATATTTTTTACCCAAGAAATATAATATTTAAAAAAATATCTTACTTTTGCTAGGGCTAATAGCTCCAAAAACGTCCACACAAATCTTGGCTAGTCGCAGGTTTTCGATGAGGTATGGCAGTGCAGATTCTTTTAAATTCCCAATAATTTGCCTCGTTATAAGCAATACCGCTAATTGCTAAAAAATATTTTTTTTTATTTATTAAATTACTACCTATTAAACAAATAATTATTTCATCTCAGCAAGTTGTGTGTAATGATCATAGATCAAGTGGGTTACCATAAGCTCGTAAAACAATATTATTTCAACAATACTAATTGTCATCGGGGAAAGACAACCTTAAGATGTTTGCCATAAAGTTGCTTTTATAAGTGGATATTTAGCAACATGGAAATAGTAATAAACATTCATGGTAGGGCCCCAGGATCTGTACCATCTGTATCATTGATGATATTGATTTATTGACGCCTACGCCCAATCATGAATCTATTTTGGGTGCAATAAGATAGTCTTCTTGCATTGTTATATTGTGATAATAGTATTTTTTGGAGCAACAATAAGCCACTAGAATACACTCGTAGACTGATTTCACAAACACGGACACCCAAACGGCCACACCCGAAATGTACGGCATATATGAGGGACTTGGGTTATCGGAAGTGACCAAATATAAAAACCTAACATGCTATTTCGTTCATAAATTGTTAGCAGCTGGAGCCCCTTTCACAAGGAAGAGCATATTATAAATTTTTAGAAAAAAAAAATATTGTCAGTACGGTACTGATTGTTTTTGCAGCAATATAAAAATTAATCAATCAATCATCAATCACATACTTATGTATAGATTAATCAATGAATAACATAAATTGAAAATCAAAAAAAATCCTAAATTAGGTGCCACGGTTTTAAATTCAGAATTTAAATTTCACTTAATAGGCTGGTTGACAAGGTGAAAGGACAAGCGGTGTAGATATTACGATTTTTATTACCTCTTTTAATTTATCCATATCCTGCAGGTAAAACGCAATGTAGAATAAACTCATAAAAGAGTTCACGAATTGAAACTGAAATAGAAAAAAAAATATAGATTTTTTATAGTTTTGAAATACAAACAAGCAGACGGATTTCTCGATAAAAAGAAATACAAGTCGACTAGAGACAGCACATTTGTTATTGGTGGGTTGTTTCCCTAACGGCAAACACCATCGAACACTACAGACAAGATAATTCGCTCTTAATGATAGCAATAAAAAGAGCGAAATTAAAATTAAAATAAAATTTGACCCCAGTATATCACCCGCCATCTTTTGTTAACGAGTTACTCATACCTGAATAATTATTAAGATCAATAAAATGTAAGATATGTAAATATTTAAAATATATATAATAAGCTAAGGTAGAAGTAACAAATTGTATCAAAAAAATAAAAGTATAATCTTTTCATATTATGGAATAACTCTTTGAAATCTGAAGACAAAAACATTTTTAAGAAATTAATGAAAATTGTCTGGAATGTGCGAATTAAACACAAACATGTTTTTTCCGTCAAATAGTTTAAAGGTCGTCAAATAGTTCATAAGACTTTAATTCTAGAAACATTTGATTTATCAAATCCAATCAGATCTATTTAATATAACTTAACATAAAATTAATATATATCTTGCAAGAAAACATGTGATACTGTTCAACAAGTAATCAGTATACATTTATTTTGAGACTAGGTCTTGTGTTCTTTACTGGATTATTTTTATTATTCATTTTAAGCATCAATATGTATTATTCCTGGTTAACATTAGCAGCTGATAATTTTATATTAGAGAGAAATCACTTTGTCATTTGTAAGTAGGTCAATCATTTTTAACTTCCTATTTCTTTCTTCATCGGGCATAATTTTTTACAAAATCAAAGCACACTTTCTTGGTAACATCCAATAAAATGTATAATTCTAACACTAACTCAAGCAATAGTTACTTAAGAGCCAAAAACTTTCCCAAATGTAGTTATATATAATATAATGAATAGTCTGTGCTATGTCTAATGCGATACTTAAATATTGATTGTTGCATTTAATATTTTACATGGTTTCAGGCAAGATCTGTACATCGTTTGCTCATAAATATGTACCATTCTTAAATGTTGCTAAGTAAATTTATTGCTCGGGTTGCGATCGTGATGGCTGTGACTGTTGGTATCCATTACCATGAACTTTATACGATGAGTCAGTAGTGTTGAGAGAATGGGATATTGTGCTTTGAAGTATATTGTTTACATCTACAAAATTATGTGCGAAAAGACAGAAATTTGACGTTTTTCAATAGATTAAATAATTCTAAATATATACATTTTACTAATAAAAATAATAGTTACATTTGAGTGCTGAACCATATATTTGGGGTCACCAAATAAGTGTTGGTCTGGGAGACAATCTGATTTCCTACCAGGCAGGTCGTAATATCATAAAAATATAAATAAATTTATTTCAGTTCAAAGTATATGTTGAATCGAACCTTTTGTTCTAGAGTATTTTTCAAATAACTTATTCTTACTTGAAGCTTGATTATATAAAAAAAGCATCTTCACGGCCATATCCCCGAAGGGGTAGGCAGAGGCACAACCAAGGCACCCATGACTAGCCGAAGACACTAAGTCCCACAATGTGATAGGTGGCAAGCCTATCTCCAACCAGGCACATTCCCAATCCCGAGCAACATTTTTTTTTATTTGAAAATTGGAAAAACCCAATTTTTCTTTTCGTTGCCCGACCCGGCATTTGAACCCGGTACCTCCTGTAGTCAAGTCCAACAACTGAACCGCTAGACCACAGAGGCGATACTTGATAAATAATGCCAATAGCCGTTAAGTTCGCCTTTTGTACAAACTAAATTGGTTTTGGTGTACAACAAAAACGTCCAACTCATCTGTCAATATTTTGTTCTATGATTGATATGACTTTCTGACAATGATACATTTTCAAAAACATCAAATTTCTACCTTAATGAATACTGTTATAGTCTTACTACAAATAAAATTATGACTTAAATACTTAAATTACTTGACGATTAAACTGCATGCAAATGATAACATGCTAATCATGCTAGCAGTGAAATATGTTATCTGTTATATCTGTGCAAAAATGATTAATTATTATTGGTTGTTTTCATTAGACAGCAAAGCGTGAAATAGCTTCTTTATTGCATATACAAACCAATGCTATTTTCACAATCAGGTGGTTCTCATACTTTGTCTCGAGTCGGTAGTTTTCTGTTAATCAAATTTACCACATTTTTTTGAAATTGTTGTTTTTTCACGTCCAGTTCCATTTGGTAAGCGGTAAAGAGAAAATATGCACTATAGTATTTTTTCTAAAATAAAACTACTAATCTTTGGAATGTCAAACTATCAATTTAAAATAGGTTTTCTCACTAAATTTTTTAGTACTAATACTGTGGAAGATTGAGAGGGACAGGCATGCAAGGTATATAAAATATCTAGTAGGTACAGTTGGTTAATAAAATCCACGCTTTTATAAACTATATCAAACACATCTAAAATAATTCTACTTATGTCAGCAACAAATATTTTTGCATTTCTTAATTCTATTAAATAATAACATTGATTATCGCACCAATGAAATGTACAGAAAAATTTGATTAGATTTTTGACATCTAATTTTATAAACAACTTTTTGTTGATAAAAAAATACCGCGTGTTTATTAACACTTTAACTTTCCATGCATTATATATAATGCACTGGGTAGCTGGCTTGACATGTCCGTGTATAACATGAAATGCACTGTGTAGTATAACGTTTACTCAAAATAAAGATTTTGTGACATAGTAATAAATAAATATCCCTGGACAAGTCACACAAATTGAGTGTAACCCCAAAGATAGTAAGCAAATTATATAAAAAAAATTTCTTCACGCAAATGCCTACCCCCGTCGGAAATCGAATCCGAGCCTTGCGGTTGGTCTATGTAGTTAGGCGTGTACGCTAGTCACTCGACCGACGAGGCAACATATGTACCTTCATCCATTCACGTCAATTATGTTGTGATAATATTATGATTAACGCGATATACAACACAGTGCATTTCATGTTATGCACGGACGTGTCATTTACGTGTCAAGCCAGTTACCCAGTGCATTATATGTAAAGCATGGGCAGTTCAAGTGTTAAAAATTAAAATATTTTTTGGAACATAATATAACATATTTATACATACATATTTATACATTCGAAAAATAATATATATTATAACTCCGGACGTGACGTTATGTAAAGAAAATGATAAGATAGATTTTTTTATGCTAATTTCTTCATAGAAAAAAAAATGTTTACAAAAAAAATATCCAAAAAAGTCCGCTTCTTAAAAATATTTGTTGTGTATTTTAAAAATCGTTTAAAACATTTACATACATATGCAACATAGAACAAGAAATGTATTTATATTCGATAATATTTGCAGCTGACGTTACAAGAGAATATATTACTTATAAAATACTGAAGTACTAACTAATAAAGTTACTAATTGCCTTTTTTAAGAATTCAACAGTGCAACAATTGCTAAATTTAGTTTTTACCTCTATTTTAATATAAACTACTTTATTTAAAGTGCGGAATCAGGGGATTTGAGATGTGTTGATATATGTTAACTTATTTGTGTAAAAAATACCACTCTGTTAAATAAATATATACAAACTCCTTAGACTCTAAAAATACATTAGTAAATTTTCTACAGACTGCCGTTCTTTATTCTCTCAATAACATAACACTTTAAGGTAGTATGTGTATTATTCTTCTGCAACGGCCACTTGCACATTCCAGGGTTAAATATTGACCTCTGAGTAAGAGTCTATAGTTAAGTCTAAGAGTCATCTTAGTCTAAGAGTTAAATAACTCTATATTTGACAGTTTAACTCGTTATTACATGTACGTGTAAGTGGCCCTAATAATGGTATTGTACTGCTGTAAACAGATATGGAAGATATGGCCGACAAATAATTGGAAAAATTACTAGTACGCAGCATCACATAAAAATTGGACCGGTGGCAATTGGTTTTTCAATATTTAAAGGTTCAACTTAAAATTTGTACAAGGGTGCTGATAATGTATCTCAGTTGTCAACTCAAAATGGAAAAGTGTGCATCAAATAGCTGTCAAATGACGTCATTTGTGTTTGCTATCTCTATTGTAATTCTGTTGGTCACTGGAGATAGCAAATATAAAACTCGTCATTTGATGTACACTTTTCTATTTTTAGTTGGCAACTGAGATACATCATCAGCACCCAGGTTTGAACAAAACCGGTCTAAAGGGAATGGAATTATTCATAATTTAATGAAAACGTAGTTTAATTCGGGCGAAACTATACCTAATTTTAAAAATATTGCTCAAGAAGAATATTTATAACATGAAATACTCAATGCTTACTAATAGAACAGTGCCTCAGATAGGGATATAAAATCTACGTATTATTGGCACAAAGAAATGTTAAGAAGTCGAAATAGGTTAACATCCTTGTTTGCAAATAATACATAGACCTAACATCCCCACGTAAAGCTCTATTAGGCGTGAGGCTTACTTTTATTTTAAATTTGACAGTATTTGGTGGTCCTTATTTTAAATTTGGAATAGAGCGATGTTATATTGTATTTTTGTGAGTGGAGATAGGAGTAAGGCTACAGGCTAATTTTTATGCCGATATCTAAATAGTTTCACACGGATTCGCTAAATAACTTTAATACGCGGGCGTAGCCGCGGGCAACAACTAGCAGTGCCTGTATTACATTAAAAAAATACAATACATGTCTAAATGATATAAGAAGAGTTGTAAATCGTTTTCAGATAGCATAAGTTGAGTATTTCACTCATTTCACTACTAGATTACAAAGTCAATATCGAAGTTATAAGGCAATATATACAGTGAAAATCCACTACAGTGTGATTAAGAAAAGTAGACAGAGCTGTGAATTCTTCGAATAGGGATAGACTTAAGTTAATAGTGCTGCCATGTAAACACTTTGGGAAAATGACTTACACACCCAGTGATTTCTAGCACGCACACATGCTCACACAACACAAACACAATCTTAACAACCGCGCACACACAAACTGCACCTACATACCTATTAAATCCTGTATCTAAACATTGTGCAATCCTATATCTGTGTTCTTAAAAAAAACTGGGCTTTTTCCTACGTGCACAGGGGAAATTCAAGCCAAACACTAGCAGCTTTTAAACCTTTTGTCTTTTTCTATAAATGTAAAAGTGATATCGAATATTAATATACATCCGCCTCGTTGGTCGAGTGGCTAACGTACACGCTTAACTACATCGACCACACGCGAGGCTCGGGTTCGATTCCCGACGGGGGCAGGCATTTGTGTGATGAACATTTAGATGTCTGCATTTCCGGGTCTGGGTGTTTATTAAATATATTCTGGTATCTATTTAAGTATTTCTATGTATTAGAATCGTTGACTAACACCCATAACACAAGCATATAATTTGCTTACTTTGGGGTTAGATTCAATTCGTGTGATTTGTCCAGGGATATTTATTATTATTTATTATTATTTTAGTAAAATATAAGACGTTTTTTTTTCGAAATGAATTTCACAGATCGTAGAGGTAATAAGTTAATTATCAACTCAATTTAATTTTGCTTCGTTTAAAAAAATACAATTATAATATCACAATAAAGATATAACATACATTTTATGTATGCATTCTGCAGTACAAATGTATATTACGATTTGGTCATTATATATTAATCTTAATGTAGAAATAGCAAAATATAAAAAAATATTTATGATAGACATAATATTTTCTTATTCGTTTATAAACGTTACAAAATAAAGATTATTGCCTGACGTAACATGAATTACTAACGTTTCTAAGTACAGATTAAATATTTTTTGTTGACTGATGACAATCTATAGATAAAGCTGGAAACACATTATCTGACCTGACCGCGCGGACGCGGCTAACCGTATCTTACAGAATAACTGAAAACGTCCGCGGATGGTATGCACACATATATCAGTCGCAGCCGTGAGCCGCGTCCGTCATTATGTTTCCAACTTTAGGATCAATGACCGATTTTTTAGCATTTACATACTAATATTAAAAAAACTATTTTTATTAGGGTCAATGACCGTTTTTTTCCTCTTAGGATTAACGTAGTTTTCTAAATTTCTAAGTAGGTGTATGAAAATAGACGTAAAATCAATAAGACAAATAAAAGACAGTAAAAATGGAATAAAACTTACCTTTGTCATTCAGCCACCTTGCTATCCTAGCGTAGACTTCCTCTTCTACAGCTATAACAATGGCCAATAATGCCCGAGGTATCCAACTGAAATAGACTAATGTATTTTCCCACCAGTCCTGAAAATTAACAAGGTTTTATTTATCTTATAGGTATATAAAACTGAATCCCCATTTTCCCTAATCATCATATCAGACCTAAACGGGTATACCAACGTTGCCAACCATTTTTGTTGTGTTATTAATTTTAAGGTTGATATATATAAAAAAAAATCCATATACATATTCAGGACAGAACAACATCTGTCATGCGCGTTTACAAGCGTTCATAGGATTATCACGCTGTTACAATAATCGGTCCAATAAAAATATAAATAAATTTCTTTATCAGTAAGTGTTATTCTTTGTAAATTGTCTGCTTTGCAACAAAAAAAACATATTTGTTCTTAAATATATAATATGGGAAAGATACATAAAAAATGTAATTCAACAACGCTACAGAATTATCCCGCCGATTTAAGCCCGTCACACACGTAGCTGTAATATATATTAATATGAACTATAGCAAGACATATTACAATATATTTTCTATGCAAATATTCAAGTGACTGCACACGCAACTATAATATTTAATATTAATATTTCTATGACGCCACCAACGAATATATTATCGCATATTAATACATATTAACGCTAGGCCGACCATTAATGAATGAGGGCAAAATATATTTTATAGCATCGTCTCCGTGTGATAGCTTACTATAATATATATTATAACGCCGTTCATTAATATATATTATAGCTACGTGTGTGACGGGCTTTAAACTTTTTAGAAAATTTAAAAATAACTAATACAGGTTATAAAGGTAAAACATCTTCATTTATGCTAATGTCTTATTAATAAACATAGACTACGGTACTCCAAAGTTTAAGTTGATATTGTATTTTTTTAAACTGTAATACAAGCTATATTACAGGGGCGTGAACAGAAATTTTAGTTAAGTTAGGCATATGGATATAATAACATAAAAAAATCACTAGTTCTAGTTTAAAGTTTTTTTTGTATGACCACCATGAATAATTATAATCGAAGTTGATTATCAAAAACTAAGACAAAAAACGGGCAAAAGTTTAACTAAGCACACTTTATCAACAATGAAATAGGTCTTGCAGTTCACTCTTAATGGTAAATGCATTTATCGAATTAAAACAGATTAAATACATAGAAAAATAATTTACGCTAAACAAAGTCTTAACAAAGCACAGAATAAAGTACTAATAATTATTATTTTGACTCTGAAGCCTGACTGCAGTAGGTAAACCCCGGCTGGGGTCGAGTCTGTGATCGATTCGAAAGGTCATTAGTATGACCATTTCAATTGCGTATCCAGGGCTTTGTATAAAAATAAGGATTCATAAGGATAAGGATCGATAAGAAAACACTATCGTTAAAACATTTTTTGACGCTAAGACTAAAAAAAACTAAACTGGCGACACTGCTTAAATTTTAAAAATATATACAAAAATAAGCACTGCCTTTTTCCAACTCACCTATAGAAATTCTTAATGTGTGCGCACATTCACTCGTCAATCATATTTTTCGTATAAATAATATGTGAAATTACACGCATACAAATAAAACTGAGACACAGATAGTTTCTGCTTCTCCCCAAGCTTATGACAGGAAATCACAGTTACACAAATGGTTCATAGATGGCTTGAATATGAATCGTTTTAGTTTGACAATGGTGGTGATTCTGATGTTCACAAACTAAACTTATTTTAGGCGCATGCAATCTTTTCCATATGAAACAAAAACAAAAGAGATGGAAGAGTTTAGACGTGTCAGATTAGTCCAAACTTGCATCGTATTTTTATTATATAATAATACGATGCAAGTAACGAAAGTTATGTCCATTCTAAAAAAATGTGAATTTCATCGGTGATGAACTCATTTGGTGGGTACTCAGAATTGTGTATCTATAGGACATAACTACCCGCGTTAACGGGTTAGAAAGGAATTAAAAATTTCGCCACGGGACTTGAATCCTCAGTAGCTCAATTGGTTAGAGCATTCGTCGGCTTGAGACGAAAGGTTACAGGTTCAAATCCTGTCTGGGGCGAAATTTTTTCTTTCTTTAAAATTTATAGAAATTTAGTCCAAACTTGTCTATTCGTGATGTTTTTAAACAACGTTTTCCGAGTGATAGATTAAACCTCTGTAGAAATCACGTGTACGGTCTAATTTGAAAGCACTAAAAGTGTTTTGTCTCTTTCTGTTACTATCATTGAAAGAAGACAGCGATAACTTAAAATTAGTTTAGTGATTGCGCAACAAAATTACCACCAATGTAAGTTTAATTAAAATGTTCTCTGTGTATAAAGCACATGCAATAAACGGGATAAACAGGACTTAGTTTTTATGGAGCGCACACAACTGCTTAAATATCAACTGAAACTTTGGATTACTTTATTTAGTTTGCAACTTCAAATACGTTACGAAAATATATGTGTGATCATTCTAAATACGTGATTAAAAACACCATAACTATGTTACCTTAAAATTTTAGATTTACTGTCATTACAACAAAAGGAACGGCTATCTCCTACCACCAGGCGAGCCTTGTGTTTGTTCGCTATCGTAACACATACAAACTACGATTGGTTATACTAAAGTTGATTACAGTAATCGAGCAATAGTAGGTCCGTTATAATACCTGTGCGTGTAACAAGGCGCAGGTGGCGAGCGCGGCGATGGCGAGACACAGCAGTATGACGGGGAAGGAGACACAGTGGCGCCAGACCCGCCGGCGCCACGCACAGTACACCGGCTCCGGACGACCCGTCACCTCGCTGATGCCCATCTCACCCTAAACACAGCATGCACCAATAAAATATGTATATGCAAACATGTACCAATCCGTATATTGCATTATTTACAATTTCTTAAACTGTTCTAACACTCTGTGATAAGTTCTCAAGCGATAAATATTTTATAAAAATTGTGCAAAATGTTAAAAATTTTCAGATTAACTTCAATAACGTCATAAATAAATAAATATACTTTTTTTTAATAGCATGCCCATCATACATTAATAGTTTTTGATAAATAAAAGTGGTTTATTTTTAATGTAAAACCAAGATCACATGCAAGGCATTACAATTTACAAGCGTAAAGGATTTAGTCCTTCATTTATGTATTTTTAAAGTTTTTGTAATTTCTTTTTCAAAAAAAATCATTCACGCAGCATTAAAGCAACGGCAACAGGAAACATTTTTGCCGTTTTGTCAGTATAACTTAAAAGTAAATTCTAAAAAAATATTTAATGGAATAAAATATAGCCCATATCAATCCTAAAATATCGTAATATTTATTTGTGAAACAATGTTAATTAAAAGATTAGTTTTGAAAGTTTCTTCCTTTATACAAACTTAATTACACTATATTGTGACAGAAGAATATTATACATATATAAATAATACTCTGCCAAGGTAAACAATTGAAAAAAAAACCATTTATAATGTTGTTCAATAAAATCACGATTTCCCAAACGAACAAATCAAGTGAAAAGTGCTCTAATATTAGAGATTGTACAAATGCAAATTCGGAGTCATCAAGTGATTTTGTTCTGATAAATTTATTTAGTGATTTCAATTGTAAGTGTACATACAATACAGTGCGAGTGTAAATAGTTGAAAAAAAGACAATGTGTTGACGTTTTGGAGTCTATATGTTTTTCTTATGATATTAGAAACAAGCAAACGGATTTTCTGATGGTGGGAAATTCCCGCCGCCTAGACAAACCAAAGGTGGTAATGGTGCGTTGCCAACCTGAGGCCGGGATGTTAGGCTGCGAAACTCTACCACCTAGTTAGATGTCACGATGTTAGTGACGGTAAGCCTATGCTCGTCTTTTACGAGCTGCCTGGCACAGGAAGGCACATGGTCTATTCTGCAAAGGAGCCTGGACCAACACGGGGACATGATTCATAAAGTCGACTAAGATGGATATGGCATTTCATTAGTAAAATAAGACAATACAATACAAATAATAAACAAGTATAAATAGGAAGCTCATCTGTTAAATCGAATATTAATCGTTTTACCTGAAATAGCGGTCGAGGCTCCACCAAAAGGTCGTCTCTCTGGTCTAGCGTTCCCCATCTATATGCCAATACATTTGAGTACCTAAAATTAAAATCAAAAATCAAATTAGAATTTCAAATCTTTGTTACCGGAGAGTTCGATTCGCCGTTATTTATAAATAAGAGAGCTAAACTACAGTTACAAAAGGACTTGACCCTAGAGTCAAGTCCTTTTGTAATTTATTTAATATAATATTAATTAAAAACTGGCTTCGTCATTAAAAAAAGAAGTATAATTAAGTAACGTACAAAATTATTTATTAGAAATATATACCATATAGTCATCAACATATTTTTTTTTATTAATCTAACAAAAAAACACTTAAAATTAAACAAAATAAAAAAAAAACATACAAGGTTGATGATATTCCACGATCAGATCACTCGGATATTATCCGAGGATGGTGTCAAGAGTCTCCGAAACCGGCGGGTTTATATGAAAAGGGTAATGAATGTGAAGAAAGCTAGACAGGTTTGTCAGTATCGTGAGGTCTTACACTCGATACTCTCTGCCTACCGCGTATGGGACTTGGCGTGAATATATGTATGTATGTACAAAAAACAGGATTTAAATGTGAAGATAGGTATTTTTCTTAAAATATAAACATATGATCATATTTTCATGTTTAACTAAATAGTAAATTGGTTGAATATCAACCGAACACAGCATTTGAGCGTGCTATTAATTTTGAGAATATTTTTTTAATAATATTGATACTGTTAATAAGTTAAAGAAAAGGCATACCTTTTCCAAGTCTCCAAGTAAACGCAGGCCCATAGAACGTTAAAAAGTGAAAAGAGCACGTACGCTATGTCCTTCCAATAGTCATTAGCTGTTCCCAACCAGATCTGCAAACATTAAACAGGTTCACCTTGTGGCTTCTGTGGTCGAGTTGTACGGTGTTGGAGTTGAAAAAAATACATGTCCCGGGATGTATTAGTACGTGGTTGGGGATAGGTTTGCCTATCGCATTGTGGGACTTAAGCTCTTATTACCTTAAGTACCTTTAGTAGATAGACTACGTTTACCTTAAGTAGGTAGAGATCGCAACAATTTGCTTTGAAGCTATTATCGGTTGCAATATAATCAGTCAGATAATATGTATTTATATCACTTACCCAAAATACAAATCCAACAACGGCAGGCACGGTCAGCGAACGAGTGTAGTGGCCGAGCCAAGCAAAATACATTGCTATTTTCACACCAAAATATTCACTTATTTCATCTGAAATAATAACAATATGATGTATGTTTTTTTAATTATATAGCAAGCTGTAAGGTTTGTAGAACTTGTCAGAATTGTATTGTATCTTAAAATAAAATTCTAACGAGTTAGAATTAAAATTCAAAGTTTACAAATACAAGAAACATGACAATGGCGAGCAAATAAATTGTGGCAGGTATAGATAGGTGGGGCGGTAGTAAAATCCGGGGCGAGTCATTGCATAACTTTTCTACCAAGTCTGAATAAAGAAACTAGTTTGTCAATTCAGCTAATATGACTAATACACTACCATGATTGGGAGAGGATATCGTTTAACCACCACTCGGCGGTCAGCAGTATTTATTTTTAAATACTGTTGATCACCTTTTTTAAAGCCTTTGCCCTTTTTTAAGACAGAGAAAAAAAGGGCAAAGAGAGAAGAAAAAGATTATCGTGTCTCTGGTCTGCTACATAACTAATTAGTGAACTAGGTTCACGAGGTTCCATATTTGAATCTCAGGTTGGACTTTTCAAAAAATACTGATATTATAATTGCGAAAGTTTGTATGTTTGTTTGTTATTTTAAACCGATTTTCCTGAAATTTGGAGTGACACAAAGCATAGTTTTTATTCCGGAAAAATGTTCCTGTGGAATCATTAACCAAGCAGTTACGGGATTGGGTCAGCGCCGATAGGTTTGCCACCTATTATACTGTGAGACTACGTACCTTCGACTAATTGTAGATGCACTGGTTGTACATTTACCTAATTCGTCGGGGATACATAATTGGGTTTAATTTCAATGCCCTATCTGAGATCTGAGATATGAGATGGGGCTACTTTAGATTAACTGGCAACCACTGTTATATTTCAATCGTTAAAAATAATAAAAAAATCTCAGCAACTGATTGATTGATTGACTGAATCTCCAGTAGGCCTATAACAATCTGTAGATAGTTTATTGCAATTGGCCGTTAAAAATACACTTACCTAGTGGTTGTGGAGAGAAGAACGACTTGACCCATTTCTTGCGTAGATTTTCCAAAGTCGTTCTTTCGTGAAGAGGAAACATACTTTGAACTACTCCGCGACTGACGCAAGCGGGAACTGAAAATTCAACTTTAGCATTAACATTATCATAGAGGCTGCATGACAAATGTATAGCGAAACGTGAAAAAATATTATACATTTATGTTTACAAAGTTCCTGTTTTCCCCTATATATTTTTCAAATCAGATTTTAATATAGTGGTACCAAACCGGGCAAAGTTTGGTAGGACTCGTTGATTATTGTTATTAATTATTTAATATTTTTTTGTTTTGTTTTTTGAATTAATTAAACTCAGCAAACAGAATAACTTGCATAACAATTTGTAATTATCAGGTTTCTTATTTATATAGATTTATTTATATTAGTTATATTGTTTTAAAGTTTGTCATTGTTGAGTTTTTTTTTATATTGTTACTATGTTAGGTTATTTATTTATTGTGCATGATGCCTCCTACTGTTTCATCACAGATTCTAAATTTTAGGGTTGGCTGGAAGAAATCTGTAGACCTAGAGATAAGCCCACCTTTTGTGCATTTCTGTTTAACACTGTCCATATTTAAAGTCATAAATTGTGTACAATAAAGAATTCAATAAATAAAAATAGACAGAAGTAAAATACAATGGGCGAAGTTACCAATAATAAAAGAAACTTCTTCCGGCCAACATGTAATACAGATGTGTCTTTTGAAATGATCATTAGACCTAACCGCCTCGTTGGTCGAGTAGCTAGCGTACACGCCTAATTACATCGACCAACCGCGAGGCTCGGGTTCGATTCCCGACGGGGGCAGGCGTTTGTGTGATGAACATTTTAGATGTCTGCATTTCCGGGTCTGGGTGTTTATTAAATTTATTCTGGTATCTATATAAGTATTTATATGTATTAGTATCGTTGACTAACACCCATTACACAAGCATATAATTTGCTTACTTTGGGGTTAGATTCAATTTGTGTGATTTGTCCAGGAATATTTATTTATTTATTATTTATTGTTAGAAGGTACAAAAAGTTTATTATTAAAATTAGATACACTGGTGGCCGTTTTATGCGTACTTACTAAACAAATTTTAAGCTATCGCCATCATCTTTCAACGAAAGTAATAGAAAGAGACAAAACACGTTAAGCGCTTGTTGCGTATATTTATTTGTGAATAAAAGTCGATCTTCTATAACAATCTATATTTGCGAAGTACAAAGTGCACATAGACATAAAAAAATGCGTAGTTTAACATACCAAAAAAATTTACATTTAATGCAGCCACGTGATTGGCTGCCGATGACGCTATAATTTTCTGGTATTAGGTAAACGATAACACCACATTTTGAAAGAAATGCGCATTATAGGTGCTTGATTAATTTGAATTTGGATTAATTTGTATATTCTTTCTACAAACGTTTAATCAATTCATTTTAAAAAAGTTGATTAAAAGCATCACAAGTTAGTATGTCAAGACTAGCTGACATGCCTGACATCTTTTATATATTTTGTTTAATTGAAAAAAGATTTCCACGCCATACATTCACGAGGCAAAAACGCTTTTCATTCTGTGCCTCTCTTAACCTTGACGTTGGCAGAATCACCGTAAACTCGGTGGAGTCCAAAGCCCCAAATATTGAATTGAATTGAAAAAGATAGCATACATCTAAAATTAGTGCTAAGCAGAAATACCGCCATTATATGTAACGATAAAATCCGTATCGACTCGTACATGTTAATGCATTTTTGTCTACTTAAGTGAACCAATTTATATTTTTAAGTCACCAAAATTTAAAGTTTGTTTTTACTCAAATTCATTTTATTTTGGTTTATATTCTACTTAGTTGGACATAGAATTTATAATATCTGAAATATGTGATTATTATTATCAGTATTATTTCCGAAACAAAATATTTTAGTTGAAAAAAAATTAATTACTACAAATTCCTCACCAATACTCTGTCCCGGTCGCAAGGTAAGTGCTGGCTCTAAGGCGTGTTCATCGCCAGCTTCAGCTCGGGCCGCCTCCAGTATGTGTTTTACTAGAGCACCTCTCTCTTGAGTATTCAGGAGTTCAGCAGCAGACGATCCCTGAAAGTTTTTTTTCATCGAAGAGGGAGCTACTAAGAATAAAGTCCACCTGATGGTAAGTGATCTCCGTCGCCAATAAACAACTAAATCAGAATGACATAAATAAACAAGAGCGTCGCCAGTCGATGGCCTAGATGGGGGCAAGTTGATACGGAGATTGAGAAAAATATACTTTGTAGGTTCATTCGGGAGCCTCGTGCCCTCGACCTTTTGACTTGCCTTGCATTTCGCTCTAAATAGTAGCAAACTAGTAGAAAAGGTACTACAATAATCGATCAAGTCGAGTTAAAGACATAAGACTGTTTGCTTTATCATTTTGTTTAGAATCTCTAGGGAAGGGCAGCTGCTCCTCTTGCCTTGGTTAAGCCCTTGTAAATTAAAACTTAATTTTAGGAAGAAGACCCAAATTTTGAATTTTGAAGACCCAAATTGTATAATTTCAATACTATTTTTTATCTAGCTACGCCAAGTTTCCACCAATTCAAGTTAAGAAATATAATTTTAACTTTTCCAAGTTTTCTACTACATCAAAAATGTCAATTGCTCTTTACCAAATTGAGGGTATAGTGGGAAACTTTGTAAATTATACGGAATACCCAAATCTTCAAGACAATGACAACCACTGGTGTCTGTTCTTATGTTGAATAGAAATAGTTAATACTGTTAAACCATAGTTCGAATCTCAAAATGGTTATCCCCATTACATTTAAAATGAATTGAGTGATTTATTTAAGTAATTTCCAAAATAACTATCTATTGGGGCACTTATTTTACACAGTTAAATTTTCGTAGATTAAGCCAAATTAAATCGTTTAATGTACAGGTATCAAATCGTTAAATTTAAGGTAATATTATGGCTAGTATGCAATGTTTAATACCAGATGGTAAAATACTGTGCAGCACCTCGCCCCAATTGGTACTACTGTGTCACCTATTCCTTCTGTGTCAGTGTCCGCTGGTGTATTCGGTGACGAAGGGTAGACGTGCAGACGTGGTCTGAGATCCGGGGCATAAGATAACAACATACACAGTAACATTTTGAAGTGAAAACTTCTTTAGCGGCGTTGCGCACTTTTTTTGGAAAGGGTAAAAACTTCTAAACTCGCGTCAGGACACGTGACCTAATCAAAAGTTCATACGGCGGCGCAAGGCGCTTGTGCAAATGTTCGTGTTGTCATGTTTGTATACGACAGCGCAATAAATAAATATTTTATTCTACCACATAAACGACAGTACTTTCATATTCATAATTAAAGCATTCCGTGCAAAATTGTTCCCTAACCATTCCAAAATATCAAAATTGCACAAAGTTAATATTCAAGTTTTCACTTCTGACGGCACTCCCGGAGTTCAACCCGTTTTTTATATGGTGTCTATGTTGTTATGTTATTTATTACAAATGCTTGTTCACCATTTTACATGATAAAATTTTAAAAGGAAGATAAATTTTATACATACTCCTTGGAAGCAATGCATGTCCCGCACAGTGAACTCCTTATATCCCCCGCCAAATTCAGGCTTCAGTAGCTTGGGAAGATGTATCTCCTCTGCCGTTTGTAGGAGACTGAGGATTTACAAGCTCAATATTAATAAACATAAACCTGACTGCGCAACCACAAGTAAGCCTTTCATTACACATAATGCACCTTTTAATAGACCCAGGTTGCAATAAAAACATAATTTCCTTAAAAATCAAAGTTTTTTCTTTTAATTTTCCCTTAATTTTTTTAACGTTTTTTCGCTCTATCTCGCCTATAGATTTGAAAACTTAGTACAATAAATATTCGTACAGATTTATCTAAATTCATATACATAATATTATAAAATGCGAAAGCCTGCCCATCTGTCTGTTACTCTTTCACGGCTAAACCGCTAAACCAATTTTGAAGAAATTTGATAAACTCATAGTTAAAGACCCGATTTCAAACAAGAGCTACTTCTTTTAAACAGAATCAACTCCTATATGACTATAATGTTGATTGAAAGATTGAATGAAAATCTATTCCACGCCTACGAAACCGCGGGTGCAAACCAGGACATAGACAGTTATCGCTTAGGAGAAAAAAAAGCTTGTTAGCTGTCTTATCCTATAAAATACATTATAAAAATGGTAAATGTCAGACGTCATTACCTCACATACACCATGTATTTTTAATGTTACATATTCAAGACATAATAAAAATTAGTCATGTTAATCTGAAGATTAAACTAAGGATACTAAAGGATCTTGTGTGCAACTGCATAAATATTGAAAATTGTAGTATTGTGCTGGAGGCTAAAGTAGCAGGTTGCTTTGCACAAGAGCACTAGGATCCCGCCTATAAGGAAAGCGTTGCAAGAGTAACATCCATGGTGTAGAAACCTATACCGATGGTAAGTTGAGCAGAGCAGAGTTGCTTAGTTGTTCGCTGTCTTCAAAAAAATACAAATCTTACACATCATCGTCAGCTGTTATGTAAAACGCCGAACATTGTGTCGAGGCGTGCTGGCGGACACACACGCGGAGTCGCGGTCTACTGCCGCGCAGCTTTTGCAACAACCACAGTAGCATACTATCGGGCAAACCTGAGGACAACAACACCTTTAATTATAGCTATTGATCGGAGATTTACAGAAATTCATACTCCTTCATTTGTAGTGGAATTCCACGTCAAGCAGACAGGTCAAAATTGTTGATATTTCCGATTTTAGTACCGCAACATTATAGCAATAGTAGCAGTAATATATACAATACGGCTTACCGTCACTAACACTATGACATCTGTCTCGATGGTAGTTTCACAGCAACTCGCCCAGATTGGTACCACCGCCTTACTGCTTACGTATTTCTGGTGCCAAAACTTCATCGCTCGCGCTTCACGTCTTCCGATTAGGAGGATGAGTTATCCGGTAAACTTACTTTTGCTTGAGACCTAATATCTCAGCTTGAGGTTGGCAACACACCATTACCACCTTTGATGTCTCTTGGCGTCGTGAATTTCTTACCATCAGGAAATCCGTCTCCTTGTTTAGCTTCCAATATCATAAAGATAAAAAATAAATAATTCCTTTCAAGCATGCTTTTTCCTCTACTGATTTCATGTCTACTAGGTACTTCTCTATGCTTTAAATACTTTTTTGCATTTTTACCATTATAAAAATAATAAAATAACCTTTGGGAAATATCAGCACTACATCAGTTTGTTGAGTAGGAGTGGAATGTAAAAGCAAACGACGTGGGTGCATCAAGTGAGCCCCAAGTTGACCGGCCATGGGGAGGCGTCTACGTAGTTCACGCCCAGCTGCAACAAAAAAATTTTTGTTGGAAAAATCTATATTTTATATTAATTAAATTATTTCAGTATTACAGTAACAGCAACTTTATTCTTGTTTATTTAATTAACGATTATATTTAATTAATAAAGATGTTGTCAACAAAGAAAATTTATGTATTGTCTAAATGATCGCGTTTTTTTCTCAGCTACGGGTCCCATCTGTACTATTCCACTTGAAGATCAAAAGAGTGTTAATGCCGAGTGGTATTTTACCATTTGTTTACCATTTGTTTCTAATACCATCTAGAGAGAGGATATTATCCCATTGCAAGCAAGTTAAGAATCAAATGTTGATAATAATACTAATAATAAATCATCTTTATTTCACATAAACCTACAAGAGGCACTTGTGACGGGTCTATATAATAATAAATCTACCACCAGATCGGAATGCGGCTGCACACTGAGAAGATCTGGCAAGAAACTCAGCGGGCTTGTCTTTTGTTTTCTTACTTTAAAATATATTTACAATAATTTATGTAATGATACATTATATATTATAAGAGATTGGCATGAGGAGCAATTAATTCCAAGCAGTCTTATCTGCTACATATTCAGCAATGTTATAATAACCCTTTTGATTTAATTTACATTTAACAAATTCCTTAAATTTATTAATTGGAAGTTCTTTCATATAATTGGGAAGTTTATTGTGGAACTGTATACATAGGCCCATGAAAGAATGGCTTACTCTGTGGAGACAAGACACATGCACAGCAAAATTATTTTTATTCCTTGTGTTGACACAGAGTATATCACAATTTCTTTAAATGAACTTGAATTTCTGTGAACATACATTAAATTTTCAAAGATATACTGGGATGCTACAGTTAGAATTTTGATTTCTTTGAATTTTTCTCTCAGGGAAACTCTTGGGCCTAGGTTATAAATTGCCCTTATGGCTCTCTTTTGTAACATAAATAAACGAGTAGTATTGACTTTGGCAGAACTCCCCCAGAGAAGAATTCCGTACGACATGATGCTGTGAAAATAACTAAAATAAACCATCCTAGCGGTTTCAACATCAGTTAATTGTCTCATTTTTTTAACAGCATACACTGCTGAGCTTAATCTATTTGCAAGTTTATCAATGTGTGGGCCCCATTGCAATTTCTTATCATTTGTTATTCCTAAAAACGTAGTAGAATCTACAATGTCCAACTTGTTCCCATTAAGTTGTATGTTGGTTTCTACTTGCCTCACATTTGGCATTGAAAATTTAATACAATTCGTTTTTTTTCATTCAAAAAAAGATTATTTACATTGAACTAGTGTACAACTTTTGAAATCACATTGTTGGTTTCGTCATACTGACCCAGTTGTCTTTTTACTTTAAATATAAGTGAAGTGTCATCCGCAAACAATACAATTTCGTGTTTGTCTCTTACATAGTAAGGTAAGTCATTAATATATACAAGGAACAAAAATAGCCCAAGAATAGAGCCCTGGGGGACACCCATCGTAACAGCAGCATCAGTCCATTTTTTACCATTAATATCAACCTTCTTAATTCTCCCATTTAAATAAGAAATCAGAAGATCGAGTGCCTTATTTCTAATTCCATAATGGAGCAGTTTCCTGATCAACGTATCGTGGCTTACGCAATCGAATGCTTTGGACAAATAACAAAACACCCCGATTGCATCCTGAGAATCCTCCCAACACTCATAAATTTTCTTCAACAATGCCACACCAGCATCGACTGTTGATCTACCCCTTGTAAAACCAAACTGTTTATATGAAATAATCCTAATTTGTTAAAATGTAGTAACATTTGATTCAATATAACTTTTTCAAATATTTTACTCAGGGTAGGCAGAACGGAGATAGGTCGGTAGTTGGATATTTTATGACAACTCCCCCAGATTCACGTTTGTTTAATTAACCTTGAATGAAATAATTTCAGTGGCACAAGTACACTAGTATTTACTTTATTTTGGTTTCTGGGATACCATTTGGCACCCAAGTAGTTTGAGTTGAGTAATCAAGTTAACCTACACTGACTTTTTAATTTTTTAATAATATTTAAACCCCGATGAATGAAGATAATTGTTGTAAGTTAGACATAATATGTCTGTGGCATTAAAAGTCTTGAACAGAGGGACATTACATACATGATAGACAAGTTTTGCTGAAAATTGTTAATTTTTTTTTATTTAGGATTGTTTTTTTTATTAGAATTTGTCGAGTTTCCTGCAACTAATGAATTTATTAATTGGCAAACAGAAAGACCTTTATGAATATATTCGTTAAAGATGACTCACCGCTATCCAGTTTGTCTTTAGCAAATTCAGCGAAAGACCTATGTTCTATAGGCGTAGAATGAGTGCTGCCTTCATTGTCTTCTTTATCACAATTACCACCACTTGAATTTTCAACTTCCATTTTATTTTTGTATAAAAAGAGGGTTTTCCCAATAAACAATGAATCACAAAATGTTTAATCGAATCTTACATCATCAAATAAACTAGTAAGTGGTACTTAAATGCGTAATATCATAATACATCACATAAACCTAGACTCTAATAGCACATTACACTAAAATCCATTTTATCATTGTATTGCATAGTGTTCAAAGTTTTTTAATTAAATTTTTCAAATTTTATATTTTTGCGACAAATCAAACAACAATCTGTCACTATTCAAAATTGATTTTTACAGTGCTGCCAGGACGTAATGGTCGATTTTTTCAAAATACTTTGGGGTTTTTGCACAGCATTTGCAATTATTTGCAAATAGTCAAGAACCAAAATATAAGAGTATAATCCCTGAAGCTACGTACTACTGGAGGTTACACTCCTAACAAATGTTACTGACTCACTCTAAAGTAGGTACTGACCTTTCTTTCGTATTGACTTTGTTAACTGACATCACAAGACTTTCAAAGAGACAGGTCGGTACACCAAAGTAAGCCTAAAATATTTGAAAATTGACATCACATCTTAAATAGGAGTGTAACATACAGTTAATAGTAACATAGCTTCAGGACATAATCACAGCGTCTTAAAAATTTTAAACGACCACAAGATTCTAGTGCTTAATAAATTATTTTATAATTTGTGGTGCTAGATCATACGAAAGAGTTTGTTTTTCGAGTAATAGTTAATACTGGTCGACAACTAAAAATAACATAGCCTTTTGTTACCTATTTTTAGTAGTCAAATATTGGCAGTTGACACCCTTATTAAAAAACAATATCTAGGTATGCTCTTAACTCTGTGGAGTACTTATTCAATAATTTAGTCATTAAAAAAATGTATTTTATAATCGCCTACAAAATCTGTCATTAATAATCTAGATCTAAAATATATGTATGTATTGCTAAACCTACTTTTGCTTGTGCCTGAACTTCCTGTCTTTAGGTTGGTAACGCACCATTTACATCATTAGTGTATATATACGTTTATTTTCCACCATTAGAAAATATTATGTCTATGTATAATTATGTCTTTTCTCGCTCAAACAAAAAAATAAAAAAGTTAAATTAGTAATTAAATAATCATCGTAACAGAACACTTTTTCAAATATTGCTTTTGACAGATTTATAAAATGCTCCATAAAGGTATCACACGAAAATTAATTCTAGAGTTATTAATTAATTAATCTGTAGTAAGAATACTCCATACCAATTCCTACAAAATTAGGTTTTTTTTATTAAATATGACTCTGGCAACTCTAATTTTTTTTCTTAAACTCCGTGAAAATCTCGCTAATCAGCAGGTAGGAACGAGTATCGTTTTCAAGTATTTAATCGATATACAAAATCGAAATACACAAAAAAAGTTGTAAATGATTACAGAACGTAATGTATTATGATATTTATGCCACTTACAATTTAATAAAAATAGGTTGTGTGCCCAATTAATCCTAAATAGGTAACTGATTTTCTTAAAACTTCATGAAATTAACTAAAAAGTTATTCTTCTGTAAGACATGAAGTTTGAAGGATTCATCGTTGCAGCCGTATATCATCAATGTGTGTTCTACTGCCATTTTCATTTAATCTAAAGTGTATTCTATATATAATCTTGTCAGTTAGTTTCAATTTGTTTGATCTATTATTTAACATTATGTAACTACTTTAATAATTTAATTTATTAAATTAATTAACTTGTATTTGTAACGGGTGCTATCTTAATTTTATGCTTTTGATGCTTTAAGCATTAAAGTCGAGTTGTAAATAAAATATGACAATGACTAAGGTTGTTATAAAATTATTTTACGGAATCCCGTTTTGAAAAAAATTCTAATGCAACAAATCCAAATGAAAGTATGATCAGAATTTTCATTCATTCCGGAGCTCCATTTTGTTTTGGAATTTCAAAATGGGATTCCGTAAAGAAATTCTGAAGGTGTGTGGCTGGCCCAATGAACCCACTCTAAGTGATTAGAAATCTTCCCCATACGAAATTTTTACTGTTCAAAATTCCGCAACTGAGAAAGCGGAAGTTGGAATCGCGTAACGAAAAACGGCATCTTAAAAAGAATCTATCATTTTGTATGAGTCGCAACACATTTGAATATTTCGTGCTTAATGGCAAAAACGGGGTTTCGTAAAAAATATGCATTGTACCTATCATATGGTGTATTTTAGGAACATACCAAACCAGCTCTAAAGTGATCCGCTACAACGAAATCATTTATCGATATTTCATTAAATCGAAAACATTACACGATTTCTCAATTGTCATGCGCATCCTTAATTTATTATTTACGATGTTCAAAACGAAGGTGGTCGTGTAAAAACAAATTACTCTAATATTTTTACTAAAAATTGAGTTGCGACTGTGAAAATTTATGTGATAGCAAGAAATAACATTTTCTATAAGAAAACATCGATCTGACAAAGGTATTTATTTATATTTCAAATGACCTTTCTTTGTAAGTATAGAATAAAAATTCTTTGGCTTTCCTTTTAAACATTGGAAAAAAAGTTGATTTCAATTTTAATTTATGGAATAGTCGATTTTCTTTCGTTTTCAAATTAAATGCGCAGTTTCTGCAGTGTTTGCATACAACCTACTTTTTCAAGAACAGCTGTTACGTCGTCATATCGAACAGCTGAGTTTATGTCGTCATTTCGTTGATACTCCGTGAATAAAGTTAGCCAAACATCAAGTACATTACAGTAAGTTCATCGCGTATTCATTGCATTAAATTTACATACATATTGATTAACTTCAATTTTTTTATGACTTGACAAAAGCTATTGTTTTTTTAACGATACATTTTTCTTTAAAACAAGGTTTATTATTTAATCGTCTAGAGGAAGCACAATATGTTACAATCATAATTTAATAGCCATCATGTTTACAACAACCTTATTCATTATTATATTTTGATAATAAAAAAATTACCACACCCATTAAAATTGTGAACATCGACCAAAAGAGTTTTTTTTGTACAAAGAAGCTTTTGTAATTATATGATATCTTTGATATTGAGTTTTATAACTTACCATTGACTAAAATATGTTACTCAATAGATGTTGCATAATAAAATTTTATAAATACCAAGTTAATAAATATTGCACATTAGTTTAAAATTAGAAAGAAATAGTGAAACAATCTGTAAAAATTAGCTTTTTATGTGAGAAGTTGTTCAGCATGTCACTAATTGAAATCAAGTTAAATGTGATTTTTTTACTATATGTTTTCACTTTTATTAGCTGATTTGGCAGCTGCTGTTTTTTTTAATGTTGATCAACAAAAAAGGATCAAAATCATAATGTGCCAAGGATTTATTTTGACAAGTGACCAAGTACAGTAAGCAAATCTGACCCCTGTACAATAATTTCAAAGTACTGTAAAAGTGTTAGATATTTAGTTTGCTTAACATACCACATGACAACTCTGAGTTTTTCTGCTTTTTTTTCGGTACTGCAATCAATGATCATTTTTAAAGTGCTGTTAAAAAGATTCAGGTAGACCCTCTGCTGTTGTTTGACAGCCTCCCTGAGTCTGCCTTTCATACCTTTGACATTTAAATTAAATAAAGCGTAGTAGTGAAAAAGTAGTGATCACATATTATCAGCAGTGGGCAAATCAATGGTTTTGTTTAACTGTTAAAAGGTTTAATGGGTTTTACTCTTCCAATCTAAACTTACTCACAATATAAGCTTGTTGCATATTTATATTCATTTAAATAATTACTGGTTTTGAAGCTTGATTGTCCTTTGAATAAATGAATAAACTAAACATCATTTTTCCATCACTTAAATTTTTTTTCTTAAAAAATAGTATTCATGTAGAATAAGCCTTTATTTTGCTAATTTCCTTCCCGGTAGCACTGGATTTGACAAGCTCTACAAATTATCTCACCACTCACATATATAAACTGACTACAAGTAGAGCCTTTTGGTGAGTTATTCAAATACGTTGGCAAAAATTAAATTGCATCCAAAGCTCAAGCTTAATTTATGTTTTAGTCATAGTAGTGGGTGGTGAAACAGTTTGTAGGTCATGTCACATCCTGTGTTGCTTGGAAGATTTCCTGCCATAGAAATTACATGGATTCAGCGGGATTGGCAAAAGACAGACTTATTCTACATCTGTTATAATGAATTCCCGCAAAATGACGCTTGATTCATAAAACTTCCAAAAACAAGTAGGTACTACTTTACTGATGATGTTTTAAGTTTATAAATGTTATAAGTCCAGTTAAGGTTGCAGGCACATTATTTACAATTTTAATTTGATGGTTACAATTTTAGTTCAAAATTGATGGAATTTTAAGGATCTGAAAATAAACCTGTCTGAGGCAGAATCAGGGTAGGCAGAGAGTATTGAAGGCTAAGTGTTGGGATTCCTGCAAACCTACTTAGCTACCTCTGCATTAATTACTTTGTTCATACAAACACTCCAATTTCTATGGCTCTTGATCCCACTCTTGGTTATAACCTCAGAAATTTGATTTTGGAATGTCAGCCTAGGTCTTTCCTGATTCCCTATCCACATTCACATTGTTTGTTTATTTTGTTAAAATATTTAGTATGTGAAGATATGTATGTATGTATTTATTTAATACTAGCTTTGTCAGCAAAAATAGCTATGTATATAAAAATGTGTATAAAAATACACTTTCATCCCCTATTATATTGATAAGGGGGGCGATTTTTGAAAAAAAATTAGCATATTTTAAACTCGGATCTTTAGCTATTTGCATACATCATAGTAAGTTTTTTTTGATATTATAAGGCTAACAAGCAGACGATAAGATGATCCTGATGATAAGAAATTCACGCCGCCTAGAGACACCAAAGGTAGTAATGGTGCGTTACCAACCTGAGGTCGGGATGTTAGACCGCGAGCAAAAGCTATAGCTAAGGCGGTGGTACCAATCCGGACGAGTGACTACGAAATTCTACCACCTAGTCAGAAGTCACGGTGCTGGTGACGGTATGCCTATGCTCGCCTTTTACGAGCTGCCTGGCAGGAAGGCAGATGGTCTATTCTGCAAAGAAGCCCTGACCAACACGGGGTAATGATAATAGTAAGGGTTTATGGATATTTTTTTTTCTTATTAGATGTCATCAGAATGGGGAAGCTTGCCGCTTCTTCCATTGAGATGTATTTTGGAACACCTCGGCACTAAAGATGCGATGGCAGCCATGTCAATTTGCCGCCATTGGAGAAGCGCTATACTATTATATGAAGGACGAAAGTAAGTATTTTTTTTACAATATACAAAAGCAAAGAAGTTGAGAAAGTTTGTGGTGAAAAAAACAACCGCGTATTGGCACTGTCGACTTTTTTTAGCGACATGATGTTTTTATCCACATTTAATGATTTTAAGGTGATGTCAAATAGCCTTATCATGACCTAAAAATTAGTCAAAGAATGTTAATAGTGTTGTAGCGGCCTCGAAATATTCGTCGTTACAACTATCGACGGATGATACACACTTCGGGCAGGCCTTACATCGCGATACTACAGTTTTTTTTGGCCCTATAACATACACCTATAATATAATTCAATGTTTCTTCAAGGACCCCAGTTGACCTTCAAAAATAAAGCAGTCGATAGTTTACTTGAAATTATACGAGTATCTATGCCTTATTTTAACAAAATCTCTTTAGTTGTGAAAGCGCAACTGATAGACAGATTCTAATGCTGCATTTACACACTTGCCAAACTTCCACTAACCATTACAAACGCAAACGTCTGGATAGGGTATTTGCAGAGCCGGATTAACCCAGTATAGGCCTGTAGGCAGTACAATTTCCGGACCCCTTTTCTAAACCTATCAATCGCAAAACTCGCATACTGTAATTTCGCATATTTCAAAAAGTTCGGAGTTATTACGCTACAAATTATTATAATGCAGAACGCTAGAAACGGATGTACGGAAGCTTACAGAACGCACCCAACGACTGTGGGATTCCCCCTACGTGAATGAGGTCCAGTTGCGGTCCGAAGGATTATAATTATTACTTCTAATATTAGTTACTAAATGGTTCTATATGTATAAAGTGTTACATGCGTTGAAACAAAAAGAGAATTGTTGATTATCATTTTCGATCCATAAAACTTTTTTTTACGGACTGCAGTAGGCCTCTGTAGATCCTGGGCACCTAGGCGGTTGCCTACTCTGTCTTAAGGTTAATCCGGCTCTCTGTATTTGGTTGGTTTTGTTTAAGTTTTGCCAGGAGTTGTAGCCGATCCGACCGAGTCTCAGTTTTTTGACACAAATCAAAGGAAAATTACCGCAAGCGCTTGCCACGCGTCTGCACGTTTATGAGCGTTTTATTTAGTTGTGACTACGTATTTCAATGGATGACAATGTCTATCTGGTCTAACGATAAAATTATATTTTTCCTGGAAACTACCAAGCAACACCCAGCGTTTGGAATCCCAACGCTTTAGGTCACAGTCACAACAAGTTAAAGAATTTTAAGAGAAATTTAAATTTTAATTATAAACCATCTTTACCAATTTTGTCGTTTACTTTTATTTTCTTTTCTTCAATTATCGACAGCTGGCGTTTTGTGATGTTTGCTTTTTCAAAACACACTAACACACTCGCAAACATGTGAAGTTTATGGTGTAGAAGTTTTTCAAATCGGTCCAGCAGTTTCAGAGCCTATTCAATAGAAACAAACAAATAAGCAAGCAATCAAATATTTGCTCTTAATTATTAGTATAGACTATAAAGTATACTAGCAGACCCGGCAGACATTGTTCTGCCATATGATTAATGTGGTTTTAGTAAAAAAAAATTGGGGTGAGCCACCCTCATCACTTAGAGGTATGAAAAATAGATGTTGGCATATTCTCAGACTTACTCAATATGCTTACAAAATTTCACGAGCATTGGTCAAGCCCTTTCAGAGGAGTTCAATCACGCACACTGTGACACGAGAATTTTATGCCTTATACATACTAAAATTATCGTATTAGTATTCGTATTTTGAAGTACTTAGGAACATAAATTATATTCTTTATTAATAATTTTTTTACAGAGAAACTTTGAAACTTAGAGTGAAACACTTTGAAAAGAGCTTGTTTTTGACAAGATTATTTAAGAAACATACAAAGAGACTGCACATTTACATAAATAGCAATGGTGAAGAACTAGAAAATTTTATGAATTACATCCTTCCACAGTGAGTACATTTAATTTGTTCTTTATTATTATCTATATAATATTAATACGTGATGCTAAAACTTTGGACCCCTTTTTACGAAAATTGCGCGAACGGAGGAGTATGAAATTTGGCACACTTATAGTTTATGTGTAGGAGAAGAGCAGAACACTAATATTTTTCAACAATAATGCATAAGTAGTTCATTAAATCAATAAATAAAACATTACCCACACTACCATGCATTTGACACACACAAACAAATATATTGATGATAACGATAAAAGATCACAGATGGCGCACTAAAAAGTTTGGAAACTAAGTAGTAGTAGTAAGGTAAGTAGTTGGTCTTGAAAAATGAAGATGGCGTTCTTATCAACAAGATATGAAAATTTGTTATGATCGAATTTCGACCAATGGGCGACCACTAGTTGTTATTATTATGTAAACTATAGCCCAGGGTAGTTATCTGACATATACTAATAGCGTTAAATATGCCAAACATTGTTCTGCCATTATACATAACAAATAAATACATATATATTGTCCTTTGTATAGACCATCTGCTATACTGTCAGGCAGGTTGTTAGGGTATATGTTAACTATCAAAACAAATTAGCAATCTTTTAGACTTTGGCAGTACTACACAAACTGCCTAAATGTATAAATTTCAGCTTTGTGTTTTTTTTTGCCGTGTTGGTTTGGGATATCAATGTTGAATAGATCATCTGCCTCCTTACCTCATACCTGGCAGCTCGTAGGAGGCGAGGTTACATGGGTCATATGGTCAATGGATCTAAAAAAGCAATGAAGGGATAGTGCTGTGCAGCAACTTGCCCAATCCAACTCGATTAACTATTCTTGCCACCATAATAACTATGTCATGATCTGGCCCTAAGGATAGTGTTGCCAATAGACTTGCTCGCACCATTTGGTCTATAAGAATTGTCTAATTATCACAATATTTACAATTGCAGTTAACGAACACCGTATAATTTACAAACACTAAAGTGTGAAAATGTAGTATCTAAATATATTTTATCCCCTTTATGGTCTAGCGGTTCAGCTGTTGGACTTGACTGCATGAGGTCCCGGGTTCGAATCCCGGATCGGGCAACAAAACGAAAATTTGGTTTTTCCAATTTTCTAATAAAAAATGTTGCTCGGGATTGTGCCCAGATGTGCCCAGTTGGCGATAGGCTTGCCACCTATCACATTATGGGACTTAGTGTCTTCGGCTAGTTATGGGTGCCCTGGTTGTGCCTCTGTCTACCTCTTCGGGGATATGGGCGTGAAAGTATTTTTATTATATATTTTTTATTAACCAACCCCAATTACGAACAGATGGTTTTGATTTGTAAATGTACATTATCATTCCGAGGTGGTCATATATTAATTTTATCATTCGACTAGTAGTTTTTGAGTTTGAGACAATGTTTTAGGCATTTTTAAGTATAACAAAACTACTAAGTATAGGGATGTTGATAAAAACGACGTGGGTTCATCTCGGAATCATTATCTATCGATTGCAAAAAAAATTACCAAATTGCGACGCGGTAATGAAATATTTGTAGGATTTATTTTCAGTTTTGCAGCGCTTTATTTATTTAATTGTTTAAGTTACAAGTGTACGAATAGATACAGTTTGAAATGTTTAAATTATATTTAGGTAATAACAAGCGCATAATGTATAAATTTAAAAAACATGAGGATATGTTGCGCGAATGACGCCACGGTATTTTCTATTCTGAAATCCATAATTGACCTTTATAAGCTTCAAATTAGGAAGTAACATATCTCAAGGTTGCTGTTACTGCAAAGCTCGGTAAACCAGTTTCAAGGTAAAAACGAATGTTAAGGATTCATTAATTCAATGCTATTTCTGGGTGAAAGTAGGAAGTTCGGATTTATTTCTTGTAAGTTTAAGATGTCTTGGTTATATTATAAATTTGTATACCAACTTCTAGAAAAGCGTTTGTTAGATAATTTGCCCGGTTGGCAAAACCCAATTTGAATTGATCCAGTCCTTTTCAATGATTCGCGAATTAACACGTTAACAAACTGACAAACAAAATGTTCAAAAAAGCTTGAACATTTGATTGATGATTTGAAAGATCGCTCTGAAGCGATAAGACCGCCTTTGTGCACCTGCAAAACCGCTGGACAGGGCTGGCGTGCGAGCTCATGCATGTATAAACAGAGAAAGACGTTTAATAAACATCCCTATACTCATAAATAACACAAACGAATGCCTTTTGAGGAATCGAACCCGAGCGTGCGGTTAATCTATGGAGACGTATACTTACACCTACCAGCTGTAAGCCCGTTCCAAACGCAAAGCGAAAAACAATAATTTACCCTAAATATTACGTTACTGCCGAACGAAACTAGAAACGTAGTTTTTGATACAAATATTAGTCTCATGTTATAATTTACCCAGTAAACTTAGTTCGTACTTCGTGGTAAAAGGAGACGCTCACCCCGAGTGGCTTCGAGTTCATTCAGAAATGTCAAATCTCTTTTTATAACGTTATTAGTTGTGATACAGGGCTGGTGTCTCGTTCCTTATTTAGTTCTTGTTAGTTAGCTGATATTTTTGTAATATTACAATTACTCGTAGTTGACATGTCGTGTCTATAAACTACTTTTCTGTTTAATTTTATTTTTATAACTTCAACACTTTTGGAGATTTCGTGATTAAATTATAGAGTAAATCTTTTTTCGCAAATGTATATTAGTCACAGTATGTGTAGGTTTACAGAAGAATATTCACAACATTCGGATCTTAAATGTATAAAAAAATACTTCTGATTTTTTAACGCGATTTAAGAAATGATCGTTATTCCTGTTTTGTACTCAAAGGTCAATAACCTTATTTCGTTTGAAACGGACTATGCCAACAAGGGGGTGAGACTACGTGGAAGTTACCCTTCTTAAATAATAATGGCATTATAATGAATGTTATGTATTAATGTCGTTATAATAAGTGCATTAATACATAACATTTTCTTGGTAAACTGTGACAAAGACATAATAACTAGCAAGCACATAATATAATCTTATTTGTAACATTTCACATTACATTGTCTGTAATATTACATAATTGGTCATGACTTGTAAGAGTCGTCAGTCATTAGTGGCGATTCAATATCAAGGTGTTCGCGCATCTAGCTTTTTCCCATATACAAATAATATAAGTAAAAAAGTGGTCAAGTGCGAGTTGAACTCGCTCATGAAGGTTTCCGTAGTAGCAAGTACAGATTAAACATAGTAAAAATGAATCCCAATTTTGTGTGGTAATCGCATCACGCCTGAAGGGATGGACTAATTTTGCTAATTTTTGGAGTGAAAACTTCTATAGCGGCGTTGCGCACTTTTTTTGGAATGGGTAAAAACTTCTAAACTCCCGTCAGGACACGTGACCTGATCAAAATTCGTAAGATGGCGCTGGGCGCTTTCGCGAATATTCGTGTTGTCATGTTTGTGTACGATAGCGCAATAAATCAATATTGTATACTACCACATAGATGATAGTACTTTCATACTGATAATTAAAGCAATTCGTACAAAATTATTCCCTAATGATTCCAAAATATCAAAAATGCACAACGTTAACATTCAAGTTTTCGCTTCTGCCGGCATTCCTGGAGAGCAACTCGTCGTTTTTTTTTTGTTGTGGTATATATGGTATCTTCTCGTTACAATAGTGTAACGAGAAAATTGTATGAAAAAAAGGTTTTGTAAAAAAAATAGGAAAAACAATGCGTTAATCCATACAAACTGTTAGTATCTGTTACTGTCAAACGATAGCTGAAGTTAGCCGGGTATGTTACACATTGAGAGTAGCAAGACATATTTAATCAGATGTCCCAAAATACCAAGAACAGAGACAAAGTAGTTTTTGAGGTATAGCATATAATATCACGAAAACTGCTGACTATACTTCTTTTAAACCAATTTTCTAAGTTAGTGTTCATTAAGATACAACATATATTTTAGTACTTTAGAAGTGTATCTTTTGTACCTATCCTTTGTATGTATCTTTATGTTACCTTTCTCGTGTATGTATCTTTTGAGCTACTGACTTTGAAACAAAATGGCTTTAGAAACATGAGTCATTGTGAATAACCTAATTAACAGACGGTTTCATGTATAGTTTTTATGATTTTGGTTTATTTTCAGCTCTATGTATAAAGTGTACATCTTCCTGATTTTTATATTTTTATTTACATATATACATACCTTCCTGCCTAGTCCCTTACTCGGTAGGCAGAGAGTATCGAGTGCCAGACCTCACGATCCTGACAAACCTGTCTGGCTACCTCAAATTTTAAAAATAAGAATGGTTCACAAAATACAAGTTTCAATTGTTAAGTCCATCTAGTTTTCACATGTCAAATTTTCCTGAATTCCGTTTTTGCCATTCGACTAAAGAACCCTGAAAAGTAATATTCGTACATTTACATCTCTTTTTTATTGCAGTTTACATCACTTGCATTTCAAATGAAAGTAGTGTTTTAATTGAGCAATTATTCATCTTTATTACCTCAATTAATAAGTTTGATAAAATATTACGTATTTTGTAATGTACTTACTTGTTATCTCGTATGTATATTATGTAATTTACCTGCAATTATCTGAATTATACGTCCGTTTCATTTTAAGTAACACTAGTATCTACCAAAGAGTATTTAAATACTACGTAATAAGAGGCAGGACTTCCATAGATACATAGCAAACCTGAATTTTGTATAAAGTTTACTTAAAGTAACCCATGTCACTTGACATAACATGGCGAAAAGGTATAACCCGTATAATTTGAAAGTAAGTCTAAAAGCATTCAGATATAAGGCAACTAGTGTCATATGGTTTAGGCAAATAAAAAACATAGCAAACTAATTTTTTTTATATGAAAGTTGTGCCAAACTTGTGTCTACCTCGTTCCCGGCACTTTGCCCACATAACAAGCCATAAGAGTTTTCGCTAATGTCTATTATATATCACTTGTCCGATTTTGATTAAACATGGCTAGAACGCAAAATAATTAATATTAAAAATTATGGCTTAGAGCCTTACCTACGTTTATAAAAATTGGTCCTGGTGTTTTACTGTAATGCGATGACGATTAGATGAAAATTTGAAAAAAGATTAAACACGTAATTATTCCATTAATTGTATAAATTATCCAGGACAATCTCACTCAAGAAAAACACTCAAAAATTTTTTTCTTCATGTATAATTTCTAAATAGATTAATATTTTCTCTAAAATATGTATTTCTTTTCGATTTTATGAACAAGAGCTGATATGAAAAAAGTGACTAGATTTCTTGAATCCTCTCACCAAATATAACCAAAAACAGGTATAAAATCTTAGGCAACAAAATGAGTGTAGGCCAGTGTAATTTAAGTATGAATAAATTGTTCTACAAAATTATTTTAAAATCATGTTCTTGTAATTAAAAATTAAGTTTGTTTATCTGGTGGTTATTGTACTGAATACTAGCTAGCTTATTTAAGATGTAGGTATGCTATCTTTTTCTACTGAAACCAAAATAAAAGAGATGGAATATTTCAGAATTAAATAACTAACTGAAAGTTAGTTTAGTAATTACGTTGATAAGTTATCGTCTTTACTTTTAATAATACAATATTTAAGTAACTCTTTGTTTTAGATTTCTGGACACTCAGAAATTGCAAGAACTAGTATTTATTGGCACAAGTTATTTACAACTAAACGAACACGCAACTGTTGCTAAGTTGAAGCGGTAAGTAGTCAATCGTGTTTTACTTATATGTGAGGCAATTTTACCCGACTGCAAGCAAGTATTATGTGTTACATAAGTGGGTGGGTAATGGGTTATGTGCAACCTCCTTTATTACAGGGACGATCAGTCCTCAAGCAGGGTTCATTCAAAGCGGATCAAATTTCCCCCAGACCTAGACCCCCCAGGTGCGGGTCAGGACCCCAATAAACCCACCCATGGATCCGTCCTTGCTTTATTGCCATGTTAGTTCTAATCAGTATGGTTACTTTTTAATCTCGATTTCATGCAAATTGGAATCGCCTCTATGGTTTAGCGGTTCACTTGTTGGACTTTACTTAATGGGGTCCCGGGTACGAATCCCGGGTCGGTCAACAAAAAGAAAATTGGGTCTTTCCAATTTTCTAATAAAAAAAATGTTACTCGGGATAGGATATGTGCCTGGTTGGCGGTAGGCTTGCCACCTTTCACATTGTGGGACTTAGTGTCTTCGGCTAGTCGTGGGTGCCCTGGGTGTGCCTCTGCCTACCTATTCGGGGATATGGCGTGAAGATACTTCACTTTTACTTTAGTTCCAATCAGTTGGGTTACTCTTATATCTCGATTTCATGCTAATTGGAATTTGGAATCGCATATGTCACTTTAGGTACCTACCCTTGAACATAGTACTAGTGGAGTATTAACATTTGGATAATAATAGACAATAAATTATTGAATCGGGTTCGTTGAATTTTTTGGAACTTAATGTCAATAATCCGCTTGTACCTACTGTGTTTAAGAGTACCTGAAATGACATATTCGATTCCAATTTGCAAACAATCGTGATTTAAGAGCTTATTAGGTTTTTATATGTAATTAAGATAGAATTATTGAGATAAAAAATAATTAATAACAGAAAGTTCTTAGATAGGTATGTCATATAAGCAAAATAAACTTAACAAGGTAAATTGTTACCGTCTTATTAATAAACGTGGACTAACGTAGGTGTAAAATTAAGTTGATATTATAGTCTGTATCACAGTGCAGTAAAGACTATAGTACCAAGTTAAATCTTAGCGTAATTTACGCCGCGTTTATTAATAAGGCGGTTATTGTTTTGGATTGTGGTTGTTTTATATAATGATTAATAATTGATAACTTAAATGAAATATTATAACGGTGCGGTTACTATGCTTAATGTTTTGTGCAATCGGTGCAGTGTTATTTACACTTGTTTATAGTAAAGCAAAGAAAAAGTTATTTTTTGTAAAAGATGTGAAATTTACTTTGCCCTGTGGAGTCTGTTATTTTTCTGTAATAATTTCGGCCCCTCTACCCTCCAGATTGGAACTTGGCAATGGTAAGGGGCAAATGCGATGTGATACAGACATACAACCTTCAAGAAAAGAGCGTACTCATTCCTTAAAGATCGGCAACGCATCCGTGATACTCCTGGTGTTGCGGAAGTCCGTGGGCGGAGGTGATCACTTTCCATCAGGTGACCCACTTGCTCGTTTGCCTCCTCTTGTATATAAAAAAATATTTCTACAAAATTGTATTTAATATTTTATCGTGTTGTAGGATAATAACAGAGTGCCTGGTGTTCAAACATGCGCACTGCTTGGAGAATCTTTCTTTACTTGGTTGTGAAATGTCTTCTGTGAAAAATGAAGAGGATAGATATACAGTAAGTATTGCCCATCGTTTACTGCGGGATCCCGCTAAGGGGTTGTAAGAATACGAGGTGCAGGGGTGTATTTCTTTCTATGTATCTTTTCATCACGATTCTTAAAGTACATTTTCACAAAATTGTCAGGATCTACGGTTCCGCAACCGGCAACCATTTTGATTTTCCGAGACTCACTCATCACTTATTGAAGTAAAACTTCTTTAGAATCGTGATTTCAAACCGGATGCAACGGAAAAAATGACAGGTAAGAGACACATACAAAAATGTGTAGGATTAAATATATTCATCTTATTCTTTTGTCGATTTACTGAAGTTTCACTTCTATCGTACACACCTTTTTTTTTTTAATTATTACCACACTCCTCGACTGAGTTCTTGCTCATGTTAATAGGTGATATTTAATGTTCCGTCGATCTGTACGTGTGTGGGATTGTCCTAGTCCTTAAATTAAATTCTTTAGCGGCCTATATCTAGTATCCTTTACCCATTAAATATTCTCCAAACTAAATATTCTCAAAAAGGTTCCCAAAAAAAAGTTATTGACTTGGAATTGGTTTAACTCTGTTTCGTAACTGATATTATCCTGTCTTATGTAATTTTAAAATTGTTCTTTATTTTTCTCACCTTTGTAAATAAAATTAACTGTCTTATTAAATCAGATGTTAATTGTAAAAACATTTCCCCGTGTTGCCGGGCCAACACCCGAATTAAAATTAGAAGAGAGCTCCTTTGTAGAATAGACCATCTGCCTTCCTGTGCCAGGCAGCTCGTAAAACCCGAGCATAGGCTCACCGTCACTAACACCTTGACATCTGACTAGGTGGTAGAGTTTCGCACCGACTCACCCGGATTGGTACCACCGCCTTACCTATTCCTGGAGCCATAACGTCATGACGTGTTCCGTTTCGGAGGGTACGGTAGCCGGTAGACTTACTTTTGCTCGAGGCCTAACATCCCGGCCTCTGATTGGCAACGAAACATTTACCACCTTCGGTGTCTCTAGGCGGCGGGAATTACAATCCGTCTGCTTGTTTGCCTTCCAATGTCATAAAAAATGTTTAAGTTCGTATATATAATATCACAGTTTTCCAAATAAGTACTTCTTCATGCTGTGTGTTTATTACTTAATGAAAGTTACGCTAGCATATCACTTTCAACGTGAGGTGATCACTGCATAAGCAACCTTGAGAGTCAATGTGATGCTTTGACTCTAGTTCTTCTTGTATAGGAGCTTGTGCCACTCCGATAATTCCACTATATACTACAGTGGCTATAGGATGTGTTCTCATCTGGCCTTAGCTTATCACCTTCTTAGCAGCATGTTTGACAGCTCCCCACGACTTGCAAGAGATTTGGATGCTTGCCATTTATTAAAGAGTGCTTTCCGCATCTTTATCTCCCTAATCAAGTAGCAAAATTAATATCTTCACACTCGTATCCCTCAAGCAGTAGGCAGAGTTACAACAAAGAAGCAAATGAGTAACTGAAGATGTGTAGTCCCTTAGTGATAGGTAGCAAATCAGGCCCTTGTCCATTACCGGGGAACATTACTTTATCCAACTAACGGTCAATAATATTAACCTATGACATATAATAGTACTACTATTTAAATTATGCGCTTCGGCTATATTCGTCAAGTATTTTAGATATATCTATATAGAGTTGTCGTTACATAACTAATCATTTCGCTTAAATTTAGATTAAGTCAGCCAATCTAAAAATAAAAGCAGAAAGTGTAAGAGTAAAAAGTGTAAAGCCGAAGCGCATAATTTAAATAGTAGTACTATACTGATAGCGATAGGCCTACATGAGTTTTATTTCTAAGATATTTAGATTAATTATTTAAAAATAACGGCGGTTACCTAGCGACTGATCTAAAAACACTGTCTTATCTTAGACAGGTTATTAAATTTGGCCGTAAGAGGCATATATGAGGAAATGGAAATGGGATATGGTCGTGAAGACGCTTTAACTATATGGTTTTATTGGTAGTTTGGTTTACTATTTTTAATGTGGCATAAATTTAAATAAATTTTCAGCACAAATTGGTGGAATACTATTCCCGACCACTTACCTTCGCAACAGTTCCTTCCCCAGCCGACTCAGTTTTGTCCAGGTGTAACACAGCCATTATCAGCTCAAATTTAAA
>NJDD01001061.1:79499-147485 GCA_002245505.1 Calephelis nemesis
AGAAAATTGGAAAAATCCAATTTTGGGTTGGCCGACCCGGGATTCGAACCCGGGACCTCGTGCAGTCAAGTCCAACACCCGGACCGCTAGACCACAGAGGCGATCATTTTTTCGTATATGCTATAAAAATTTGGTTTGTTTTGAAAGCACTACATAGTATAAAACAAAATCGCTTCTTATGTCCCTTTGTATGCTTAAATCTTTAAAACTACGCAACATATTTTGATGCGGTTTTTTAAATCGATAAACTGTTTAAAAAGGAAAGTTTTTAGTATGTATTTTTCATAAACGTGCGAAGCCAGGCGAACAGCTAGTATTATATAAATGTTACTTACAGCGCAATATCTTCCTAAATTGTTGGGTGTATTAGGCGTTTGTTAATATACAATTTAAACTTAAATATTTAATCAATAATTTACAGGAGGTGAACAAATACACATCGTTCAAATGGAAGCCGATTCCATTCAACAAGCTGCACCCCGGTCTCCGCGCGCGGTCCACCGCCACTCAACGCGCCTCCTATGTCCTGCACGAACTCGCCCGCCGCTAGTCACACAAACCACCACATTGGCCAGGGTGAGTTTATTATACATTTCTGTACACCTAATATCTTTTTTTTTTCATTAATATATCTATTTAATGCTGTAATTGTCTAAACACTATTTAAAAATGGAACCGACGTGTATAGACGTCTTCGATCGATAACATTTTGAAAGTATTTCTATGGGAACCATGGGAATTATAAGAAGAAAATATAGGTTACATTAGTTTTCTTCGCATTATAAATAACATGTTTTCCAAATTTTATCTCAGTTTAAAATGTTTAAATTCTAGTTTGCAGTAGTAGTGTAGCCATCTTTTTAATATACATGGACTAAAACACTTCAAGTTTCAACCTGGTTTTATAATCTTTGCCACACTGTGATACAACTTAGCTTCATTCTTTAATCATTGAGAAACGGTGAATAATTAAACTTATTTTAGAATAAGATTATTTTTGGAACCATTCGGATACAATTATTATGTTATATTGTTTCAGATGCCAACATTAGACCAGCTATTTCAAACTTAATCCAATCAAGTTTAAAGTAGCAACGTTCTAATTATATTACAGTGCAAAACTTGGAAAGCACTGACATGGGGACGTATATAAACGTCCGAGAAGCGCTGATATTGTTCAAGTTAACTACAAATTGTTAACAGAGCTACTAACAGTGGCTTACTAAATACAACTATGGGTTTTTGGTTTTCAGATAAAGGCTATTGCACTTTCGCGTCTTTTCCTTAACAGCAAAAAAAAAAGAATTTTTAACATGTGCTATAATATCGGTATTATGAGTAGAGCATTTACTGTTGAGCGGTCTTGTTAACTCAATCACTGCCTTGGTTTTACAAAAGTAAAACTCAAGACCAAGGCCGGTTTTGCTAATCACAAGGCTAAATTTAATAAATATGACAGGTTTACCGAAAAGGAAACAATTTTAACATTACATACAATTTTAATCTTTGTGTTTTTAAATACATCTAATTTCTTTCACTTTTTGTGTAAAACTTTTATCTATGATGTAAGATACCGGTATTGCCATTTCTTTTGTTCCTGTGGCATTATAAGTATAGTAACTTTATTATATAGTGCTCTTGGGCAATTCATCAAGTCTGCATTGTAGCGAAAATTATTTTTTTCTTAAAAAAGTTCCAGAAAGTTGTATGTTTAGTAAATTATCAAGTTTTTGTAATGGAATGTGGATATTTATTTCCAATGGCGTTATTAATTTTGCTCAAAGTCACATATTATTAAACTTTAATATATTGAAGTATGCCATTATGTTTGTTTAAAACTATGTAAATATTAATTAAGGTCATCATTAACACACGCCACTAGATGGTTTACTTTTTTAAGGTTTTATTTTGATTTTTTATTTCAAATAAATTCCATTACAATAATTTGAATAGTAACAATTTACCTGCGTATCTATTATCAAGTTCAAATGAAAAAATAATTAATCTTTATCGCTTTAATATGATACAAAAAATACAAAATTCAAATACGAGTGATTAAACGCTACTTTAAATAGATCTGACTATTTGAATGCATAGCTGCTAAGTTTAACACCAAAAATTTGTTCTTGTTTGCAAGGAGAGTATTCGTTTAGATATTTCTCTACGAAATTGCTTAAAAATAAGCATTAAGAGACCTAATTTACGGGTTAATATTAAGCTTATTTTAAATCAATCGAATTTACCTTTTCATGAGAAAGCTAAATAATGAAATGTGTTAATAATTTGACGGCATTTAGTACAAACTGTGTGTTTTTTAATTAACTTGTTACATGTGCTTCCACACAGAGGTTATACATTTGTATACTTAATCACAAAATATTACAATATAGGTATATACATTGTTACAATGTCATCATTAATAAATATTTTATATAATAAATGACTACACGACTATAATTTTTACATAATATAAATATATATAAGTAACCTATGACATGCTTGTATTATAAGGAAAGCAAGATTGTAATAAACGTTGTAGTTTTTGTTACAGTATATGTAATGTAACATAACTGTATTTATTGTGTTATAAAATGTTATACAACCTTAAAATTACGTGTGGAAGCACTATGCAACACTTTTCTGTGTCTTAGTTTTTAACTACGGAACAAATTAATATATCAATAACTATTTTCCAATTATTATTAATATTGGTTGCGTTTGAATCCATCTTTGCAATTGTAATGTATCCAAGTGATCTGACGAATATTCTCCGGTTGTTTGCAGAAAAGGAAAAGACGATTTTCGACTAAGCGAATGAAAATAATTCTTTAGGTTTAAGATTTAGTTGTAAGAATAAAAATATCTCCTCCCTCAAAAAAAGGGTTATTCAAATATGCCTTTTGATACATACTAAGCGAACGTACCTAATGTATTCTTCAGAAGTTAAATAGCAAAACAGTTTAAAAAAATATATAAGCTGGAATATGATTCAGACAAGGAATGTACTTATGGTGTTTATTATATTTATTCTGGTATCTATTTAAGTATTTCTATGTATTAGAATCGTTGACTTACACTCATAACACAAGCATATAATTTGCTTACTTTGGGGTTAGATTCCATTTGTGTAACTTGTCCAGGGAAAAAAACCACTAGGTTCTTAGAACTTACGCGAAGTTCACATGAATATACGTATATTACTTTAATAAATTTTAAAATACGAATCAAAGTTAGTATTACAATTTACAAACTTGATGTATCACCAAGCATATTTGAGTATTTCAGTATAAAAATATCGTATTATCAATTGAAGTATCTAAAATTTTTTTGACAATGAATTTTTCTGAAAAAATGGGCCTAATTTCCTCGAATATTTTTTATTGCATTTTCCAATACTGTTGCGAAGTTCCTTTTGTAGAATATAAAATATTAAAGACCATAAGAAAATATTTTACATGTAACAATATTATCACCTAGATATTTTATGTCACATGCTTGTAAATAGCTTGAAGTATATTTCAGATATAAATTTTATCAACTGAACACAGTACCTTAACACGATTTTAGTTATAGTTTACGTCAATTTTCAACTATCGGAATTTTTTACTAGAAACATATTATCTGTATTCATTAACATGCTATGCTTACTTTTATTAAATGTTAACAAAAACAATTGAAAATGTCAAAAACTTACAGCCATCAAAGTACAAGTAAGTAAAAAAGAGACAGTAAGAGATATAATTACCGTTTTATTAATAAACACGGAGTAAAGCACACCAAGGTTAAACCTGGTATCATAGTCTTTATTAAAATGTGATACAGACTATAACATCAACTAAATTTTAATCCCACGTTTAATAGTAAGACGGTTAAAAAAAAAGATCTAATCAGTTACGTAATATAAATATGCCATGGAAGTGAATACAGATTGATAAAAATATTACAAAAATTCTAATTTTATGATATGTATAGGTAATATTGAGAAGAGCCGAAAGATATGTTTACTGGCAACATCTCTCAAAAACACGAATTTATCGCGTAGTTAATTCCAGTTGAAAATTTTTAAGAAATTTCTCGCACGCCCAAATCGCTTGTTATCGAATCGCATAATATATATTAAAGACATGCGATTCTTAAATTGTGTTTGTCTTACGCAGGCTAGTATTAATTACTTATTAAATAAAGTATCGATTATCTTTTTTTTTATCGATTTCTAATTGTAAATAAAATGCTATGAGACAGAAGATTTTAAACCTTATTACCAGCTACCAGCGTTTTATGTAAATGTAAATAAATTTTGTCCTAATTAAAACAAATTTTATAAAGATCTATTAGTAATTAATTTTCTTTTATTTTTATGTTGACTAGCGCGCGGTTATGAAATATACATATAAACCTTCCTCTTAAATCACTTTCTCAAATCAAAGGGACATAGGGACAAAGGAAGCGACTTTGTTTTATACTATGTAGTGATTACTATTGCTGTTATTGTTAACAACTGTACCATAACCAAAAGCCAGTGCAACGGATGTGCAATATGTACAGATCACATAATATTCTGTATTTTTCAACTAAACGATTAGAAACAACGTTATATTTTGTTACTTCTTTTTTATTTATGCTTTTGCTGTGGTATACTTTAACGTTATTTATTGTTACGCACTATAATAGTTTTAATATTTTTATACGAAATGCTATCAAAAGTTAATAAAGCTGTGTTTGAACGTAAAAAGAAAAATTAATGTTAAAGTAACTTTAATTTTGCCACTTGAATTAAAGACTTGTGGTTAATATATTAAACATATTCAGGTTAGGTCTGCTGCTATGTTTAAAATAATACTATTATGGAACCTTTAACTTAATTTGTTCGTTTTTTTTAAAAAAAAGATAGAAGAGTTTTACATATCCCGCGTACTTTGTAAATTAAATTTAACGTTTTTTTAAAATTAAACAAATCTAGCTAAATAATAGATTATTTAATCGAAAACTTCGACTGAGTCTTAATTATTAATATTATAAATACAAGTAAGTATATTTTTAATGTTATAAAAGAAAACTTGTTATGTTACCGAACCATTTATTACAACATATATAAATGTTACAAAGGAGATAGTAACAAATTTAGTCAATTATAATATAGCGTAATTACAATAAAATTTGAAACAAGTAAATAGAAAATCTACTTGAATGTAAGTTTTATAAAATTTTATTGCGTTTAAATTACAATGATAAATCATATGACAATACAAATGAACATTACGAAAGTGTGTGTGTAAAACACAAATCATAAAAAAAAATAAGTGTAAAAATATCTCTTATAGCAATGTGCTGATATTCATGTTACAAGCATATTCAAATAAATGTTACACAAAAATACAGATTAGTAAAAGCATACCTTAGCTATAGAGCTTAAAATTAACGAAAATGCTCAAAAGAAATACTTACCTGCGTAAGATTTTTTTTTATGAATAAAAACATATAGAACGTAAAGAACGGGAATTGAATAGCGATTTTTGGCGTGAAGTATGCCCAAGGCGTATGATAAACATCTAGTCACCCTTTGAGAAATTGTATATAAATCATGGTAAAATGTAGGTAGTAGAACAACTCCATACAATGGCCCTGTGTGATTTGTATGTGTGCGATAAGTTGCCATCACACTATTTTAAGAAAACACATTTATTACAACACACAGTCAATATGAGACTGATGCTTTGTTGTCCCAATGTGCATACATACTAACCACACTATAAAAATAGGTTGACTAGTGTAGTTAGACGAGGGTATATAAAAATAACGTTGCTTATAGTGATATAGAACAGTTATATCCCGTTCCAGTATTCAAAAAACGAGTCGATTTGCTTCCAAATGGTAGTTTTTTGTACGAACGACCTTAGTTATATATAGCTTTGTTCGCTCGTCACAAGCAAATTCAAAATTTGTTTACAAAATTTTAAGTAGCGCTCATTACTTTTAGACAAACTACGAATGTTAATACTTACGGATTTCAGTTCGTCAATTGTAGGAAATGAGCATATTTGTTATAATAAAATCTGAAATGCGAAGAAAAATTTGCAATACCAATTTATGCAACCAAACCTTTGCAAGGGTAAAGTTTGAATAACCAATACCAACTTGCTTTAATGCCATAGACTATAGAAGAAAATATAGGTTGTAAACAGTTATTGGTTTTTTTTTTCATTATGTTTATAAAAAGCTACAGTAGCACACTGCCTTCTATAGTATCGGGGTTTTGTATAAAGTTGACTTACTATCTATTTTTACTTTGTCAAAATTTGTATTGCCCAAATGTGAAGTATTACATGATACATATTATAATTTATATCAATTCTATAGCTTTAAGAGAAAAAAATCTCGTCACTGTATAAAATACAGTTTATTTATATGTGCCACTTCACTACTGCAAGAATGCTAGTGTTTTTAGAAAACTCAAATGTATAATTAGATGTAAGTACCAAGTCTGTAATAAATTGACTTAAAACGACAGTGTTTATAAAAGTGTATATTCAACTTACGAAATTTTAGTTAGCGAATTTCGAATTGTGTGACGATAATAAGACGAAACGACATATGACATAGAATGTACTGAATATTAAAAAGCCGAATACATATAGCAATACCTCCGTCCTAGGCACTCACAAGTACGTCGGCTTTTAGAAATGTATCTCAAATAACCAAATATCTTTGTCACGCACAAAATTGTGATCTAAATCCAAATATTATCCAAGCATGCCTTTGAATATAGTGTACAAAAAGTTTAAAGTATTAACTTCGGATCCAAGATTATCCAGCATTAGAGAATATAATAGACATCTACTAGGCCAATCTAAATGTAATGAATGCTTCAATTAGGTTATTTACATCGGCCGCGTTATATCGCAATACTTGGTCATTGACTTTTATATATTGTGTATGTATATCGATTAATATATATCATATAGTGTTGATGTTTTAATGATGATATTTACTAGCACTAAGATAAACAGCGTTGTTACCGATATGTCCGAGCGAGAGGTAATATAAGAGCGAAAGAGACAAAAACACGTTGCGAATTGGAGTCAATGACCGAATTTCTTCCCGTTAACGTGACCTTGGTAGTATTAAGTACTTTGTTAGTAGAATAAACATACTATAATGAAATATATTAAATTATTTCCTTCAAAATATTTTTTAATACATTTATAAAAGTTCGATGCGAAGAACATATTATGTAAGGCAACGAAGAGACTTACCAACAAACATTCCCTGAGACTGAGAACATAGAAGAGGCTTAGATCAAATAAGAACAATACAAATAATTGTAAGAAATGTTGAGACGAGGCAAAATATACAAACTTTTTTATTAAAAAACGAACTGTGATGTAGGCAGCACAAATGCCTTAAAATGTATATACTGTGAATCTTAAAATAAATGGTAATGGTTAATTTTTCAATTGTACATATTTATATTGACTCAAACCTATGTACAGTGATATATATTTTGCCTCGTCAAAATTTGTAACAACTGATATTATATTTAATGTGATACAAATGTCAACCGTATTATTATAAGAGCATTAACATCATTCCCGCCTCTACATTTTATCGTGTCTGTCCTATTATTGGCTCTATGAAATTGCGTCTTTGCCAATAGCCTGAGATGAAATATTTCATTCGAAAATCTTCCGATGATAACTAATGGGTACTAATACTCACTTACATATTACCTGCCAAGTATAGCAGTTTTTTGCATAAAAATTTCCTGCCAAATATATAGGTTTTTTTATGAAAATTACCTGCCATGTATATTAGTACTGTCATTCTTATTACTTGCTAAATGTACATATGTAATGAAAATTAGTTAAAACATGAGACTGGTTAACTTACACTAGACTTACAGTTACGCAAAACTTTAATGCGCCTCCGAAGGAGATAACATGTCGTTGCGCAGAACTTATTTCAAGATATCGGTAGAGATATGTGCGGGGAAGTAAGGGAGCTTTTTTGTTTGGGCACAGTTACGTAATACTTTTGTTTTGTGTTATAAATGTCGTATTTCATAAAGGTTAGATTAAACTATATTAAACTATAACAAAAAACAAACATATGTTTTTGAACTGGCGCAGAAAGTCGCCATTCGATTTTCAGTAATTGCGCGCGAGACGTATTTAAGTTTTCCCCAAACTGTAACTAGAGACAGAAGAGATCAAACCATCCAACAGAGACGTGATATAATTGTAGAATATCAATGTTATGCAAGTGATTTTTTTCTTTAACACGTGTAATAAGATTTCTTTTGTATTAACTTATTGAATATGACTGTCTTCTTTTTTCTATTTAGACGCTGTTTTTTTAAATGACGCAGTTGCAAGACTTACGCTAAAAGCATTTAAATTATAATATTTTCAATAATTGTTAGTACCTGATTACATGAAATACTTGTCGAATTGTTTTGTGTATAAAAAACATGCTGTTGGCAAAAACGTTAATACTAAACCATGTTGCTTTAGTATATCAGGGTGCTGATTGTGTATCCAGTAACCAACAGAAAAACAATAGAGATAGCAAACACAAATGACGTCATTTGCCAGCTATTTGATGTACACTTTCCATTTTGGTTTTGGTTGGCAACTGAGATACATAATCAGCACCCTGGTCATTGTGGCAATTTGTACGAAAATCACGCCAAGAATACGTACAATAAGACCAAACACTTTGTAATAGGACAGAAACTTAATCACCAAGACTTCAAAAGGCTGTGAACCAACATTGATTCGGTTTGGTAAAACTTAACTTAGACTTGGTAAATATAGTTGATATTAAACCTTATTTCTTTATATTCCAATGCTGTTATTAAACTGGTTCAATCAGAGTTGCGAACTTTCTTGTATGTTGTATTTTATACGGTAGCTCATTTGTTTTTCAAAAAAAAAACGAAAAGTACATTAACAAGTGTGAATAAAAAAAGTCTGTACCACTTTTAATATGCATTGCGTGTTTAATTTAATATTATTAAAGAAGTGTTGAAATCGAAAATAATATCCACGACAAATATATTCACAGTGACTTAATAATTAAAACTTAATACTAGTGATAACATATGATTAATCCAGTTTACTGTACATTTTTAAAATAATTGTTGCACTGTGACACCTTTCTTACCAGTAAATATCTTATTAAAGTGTTTATATTGCAAATATTAATATTAGTAGTGTCCAGACTTCAGAAACAACTACATTTACCGAGTCGGTAGGGCATGCAATTTGTTATTTCTATTCATTCGTGCTTTTGATAAGAATATAAATAAAATAGCATGCCTGTCTTATTGTAAATGCATTATTTGTTATTGGATCTTGCACAAAATACAATATAATTGTTAAATATTTTCATTCTACTTGATTCCATATATTGGGCAAATTTTGTAAGACTATCTCATGATTTCAAGAATGCTTTGTATGTATAACATTCAATAACATGTTTTAGAAAAACTATTTTTTGTCCGACTAAATTTGACATTGTGGCTATCTTAGTCTTCTCAGTTTAGGCACAAAGTAGAGTAGTTTATATCAGTGGTCACAATGTCTAAAGTCACCAAACTTTGTGATGGTTTTAGTTTGAATTACTAAAGGCGACGTAAGGACTTAACTAAATATTTAGTCGGTCACTAAAATCTTCCTGTCAGATTAATGGAATCAAGGTAGAACTCTGTGTAGGAACTAATGTGTAGTCGATGCCAAACCGAATTGCCTAGAATTTAGACCAAAATTGTTGTACTTACCCATCTAGTGATAAAAGGGAATGTGAAGGAGTGTTAGGGACAAAGTGTTGAACACCTGTTACCAATGTGTGTCATACGCGGGTTCAGAATAAGCAGAGTTTTTTGGAACTAAAAAAGTCTGGTGAAGTCACATTGAATTTAAAATTTTAAGATCTCACTATTCAGATTCAGATTCTCCTATATAGTAAGAATATATACATGGATGCGTCTTTGTCAGATGCTATAACAAGTGTACAAGTTTCACAAAGTATCGTCGCTGTGCTGGCCGCGAAATATGGTAATCATAAACTCGTCATAATTACATAATTATCATTTAATTACCATCTAATGATTATACTAATTAAAAAAATAATGAAGACCGACAAAAATGCACAAGGAAACTAGTACAATATTAAAAAAACTTTCGATTCTCTAACCTATAGTATTAATGAAAGTTATTCATTTTATCAAAAACATGATGTACTTTATATTCGGTCAAAGGTGTGATTAAATGTTAAATAATATATCTGCCGAAAAATCAAAGATCTGATCAAAATTGAAAAAAAACTCAAATTAGACATATTTTTTAACTTTCCAAATTAAAGGCTGATTTTATCTCTATCAATGAATATTTCAGATAGTGTGACACGAAGACTTATTTCGTCTACAAAACTCCAGTTATTAAGATACCCGTTTGAAAGGCTTACTCTCATTTTTTTAATAAATGATAAGCAACAAAAAGTTTAGTGAGAGTAGGCCTATTTCGTGAAGTAGTTTTGGAGAATCCACATTTGCTTTAAAAAAGTGTTTTCTATAATAATTTCAGAATTTATAATACTAATATGTATATGCGTTAAATTTTAGAGTTCTGTTTCTAATTATCTTAGCTAGGGTTCTTATAACAAAAATGGTTTTGTGTAACTTACCTTTTGCCTAAGCCTGACTTGAACCGTACGAAATAAAAATTTAAACTGTGTTTAAACTTCACTAGGCTATAGACCTTGCATCCGATTTATAATCTAAGTTATTAGAAACTAACTTGCCTTTCATATTTACACTCACTTTTGCCATCTGCTCATTTTGCTTTAAAATAATATCCATGTGTCACTGAATGTAAAATATTTGAAATATTGAATATGGATACACGTTTTGCATGTTTATATTTTACTAATTTAAAGGTATCACATCACGGGCTCTATATGATAACCTGTGTCATGTAAACTTTTCCTCTCCAAAAAAATTCAATTAAAACCATTTTTGAAGATTACCCTAGATAATAACAGGTTTGATATTGATGTACCTACGATCCCTTTGCCTTCGCTTGTATGTTATAGCTGTAAAATTTATGTCACTTTAATAATATTGGATGTTAAATTTTATGGTATAGATAAGCTGATGAGAATCAACAGTTTCTGTTTTGCGATATACATTATATTTGATGAATTAGAGACAAGAATAATTTTGTTCTCAGAAATGTTGTTTTGAATTTTCATTAAATTTTATAATATATTGTTATTTTATGACTAACTTTCGAAAGTAAATTTGTTGTTTTTTTTTCAATTTTTTTTATTAAATAAGTCTTTGAAATAACTACATATAAGTGATATACTATAATTGAAATAAATACTACAATCCAAAAATATTATATTATCTAATTTGTCTATCCGTTTTTGTAATAGAAATATACCTAATAAGGAGTTCTTTGAGGCAATTTTGTAGGAACATTTATATTTTAAATCTTTCGTCAAGAAGTTAGAGTTTTAATTATTACTGCTATTGTAAATACCAGGTATTCATATAAGTGACTTATACATCTGAAGCTTAAAATCGTAACGGTTGTAGCTCACTCTAAAAACCAGTGTGTTAATAAAAGTTTGCGCCGAAAGGAAAACTATCTTGATAAAAATAAAATAAAGCTATAGTTTTCTATACATGATATGTATTACAAATTCCACAATAAAACTTGGCAAGTCGTTTTAAAGTATTTACAAATTTCCTCGGGAATATGACATACAATTATATCCCAGTTATCACCACTGGTGAAGAATATTCCAAAATCCTACCTGCCACTTCGAGTTTAACTTCTATAACATTAAAAATCCTTATTTCAAAGCTCTTTAAAATACTATGAGAAAGGCTGTTCAAGTTTTATTTTTTGGAAATAATTTACGTCCAAAGTTAACAGTTGTGAGTGAACAACATGATGCGGATAAAAATGTTTTACATTCTAAGTAAATTGTGACAAATTTGTAGTTAGAAATATTTAAATATATTTTCGAAACTTTGTTTTTTTTTTTAGTCGCAGACACACGTTTTTTTGTTTGTTTTTAATTCTTATGACTCTTATTAGGTATAAATTCTATCCGAATTTTGCAAATTAATCTGTTATTAACTGTATTTTCAATATACTATAATTGTATGTATAACGTCACTAATAAAGATATGTAGCATTTGTCCGTTTTTTATTTAAACTTGTGGAATTGAATATGGTTCGTTTCTTGGTTCTTGGGACACCTTATTAAAATGGTTTCGGACTCTTAAACCTAACCTATTTTTAATGTGAGAGGTCAGCGAACAAATACACGGGTCTCCTGGTGGTAAGAGATAACCATGGCTATAGATACCACTGATTTCATAGGTGTGTCGCAGTTCTTTTTTGAAGTGAAAACTTCTTTAGCGGCGTTGCGCACTTTTTTTGGAATGGGTAAAAACTTCAACTCGCGTCCGATCGTAACACTGCGCACTGCGCATGCGCGAATAAGGCGAAGGTCGCTTGCGCGAGATATAAAATAATAAGGTGTACTAGTATATTTTACGGATTGTGCGATAACAGTGCGAACCCAAAAATGTCCGATCAAGCACAAGACTATTGTATACCATATAAATGACAGTTGGTATCTACTTTCATACTGATAATTAAAGCAATTGGTGCAAAATTATTCTCTAACCATTCCAAAATATCAAAAATGCACACGTTAATATTCAAGTTTTTATTTCTTCTGGAACTCCTGGAGTGCAACCGGTAGTTTTTTTTTCGAAATGGCTAATATGGTGCTAACACAAAGGTTTTTACAACGTTAGCGGACTATTGTCGCTGTGGCCATCCCGGCTAATTGTGCAAATTTACCGACTACCCTACCCTGACTGGAACGTGACAAGAGTCATTACGGCAGCAGGATTAGCTTACCTATTGTCCACCTGTGGTCTTGTCTGTAATGACCTAGCCTTTCACGAGTTGCTCGGGCGAGAGGCAGATGCTTTATTCTATTTAGCGGAGCCCGAAAAACACGGTAAAAGGGACACTGAAGAAAATGACTAGATCCAGCGCCTCCGGGGCAGTGGATGTGTGCTAAAGCGTTTCCGCAGCCCCTGTACCTGGCGAAGGGGAGGATACCGTGTGGTTTTAGTCCGTAGATATCCGACATAAGCCGTCACTTCCCCCAAATGAGGCAGGTATCCGTGGATTTCCACACGGTAAAAAAAGGCTTACATTCGGACATAAGTAGGTATGTTCTTTTTTTAATACGAAGTACGTGTGACGACTTCTAATAAATTTAAGGAGCTCAGTTCCCCTTTCTTCTTATTTCCATTTCGCGTGGTTATTGCATAATGCCTGAACGGATGAACCAATTATTTTGCCAATCCTTTTTTTGCTGTATTGGTTACAGTGCTGTAACTGTGTATTGTATTGGTTGTATTGGTGGTTTTTGTTAGAAGGTCCTTATGAAAAGAAAAACCGGAATAATTGGAAAAACAATGCTTTAATCCATACAAAGTGTTACTGTAACTGTGGTAGGTACCTAGCTGTTATTGTCAAGCGATATGAAGTTCACTAGTTCGGCTAACAAGTAGGTAGTTACATAAAAAAACAAGAAGTAGTACTTAACTGTTATTGGCAAGCGATATGAAGTTCACTAGTTCAGCTAGCAAGTAGGTACTTACATAAAAAACAGGAATTAAAGTAACCAAATCTGCATATGAAACATTTTTTAAAAACAATGATTGCTACGTATTGACGTATTGTATGATTGTGTGTTAGCAGTCCTTTCAAATACTTAGAGAAAAATGAGGCATGCTAAGAAACCGTCCGCCTGAATCGCTACAACTTTTTATCGAGTCAAAAAGACGGAACTCCTGAATTCGACTTGATGGTTTTTGTATGTTTGTTACGCGTTTAAGTACTCGGCCAAGAGCATCGCCAGCCGATGGCCTAGATGGGGGCAAGTTGATACGGAGATTGAGAAAAATATACATTGTAGGTTCAATCGGGAGCCTCGTGCCCTCGACTTTTTGATTTGCCTTGAATTTCGCTCTAAATAGTAGCAAACTAGTAGAAAAAGTACTAGAATAATCGATCAAGTCAAGTTAAAGACATAAGACTGTTTGTTTTATCCTATTGTTTACAATTTCTAGGGGAGGGCAGCTGCCCCTCTTGCCCCCCCTCGGCGACGCCCTTTTACTCGGCCAATAGTGAACTAATTCAGATTTTTTTCATGAGCTAGTAGTCAGTAATCGGCCATAAATAATTCAAAATGAGTCATAGGGCAACATAGGAAGTGATGTTAGGGTCACAGGTAAAGAGGTGGTGTCTTTATTCAAGCTCATTTAGTTAGATTTACACGATTCACTTGTTTCTACATGAATAAACTTGTGTATATTTAACAAAACTATCCAGTGCAAGAGGCCACTGAATTTGACAAATTTTACTCAATACCTACTTACACGCATGGGCGTCGTCAGGATTATTTTCAGGAGGGTGCATCTCCATCTATACACACTGTTAACTAATATAAAATTTCGAAACAAACATGTATAACAACATACATATTTACATACGAACACAAACATACATACGTACATAGTCTCGAAAAGTATAACTCTCCCGCAATTTCAGTCATGTAATTTTTTCTATCTACTTTCTTTCCGGACAGTTGAATTCAGTTGAACCTCCTTGCATCCTGCTGCCGGCGCCCATGCTTACACAAAATCCAATAACTACCAGAGACCACCTTTTGTCTTAATTGGGCCAAAAAAGCCATTAAACATAAGTACTTAATGGTTTTGTTTTCATGAGTGTATTTACCGTTTTTGTATGAATGAATATCAAGATCAAACTAAAATTTCAATGATGTATGTAGGTACTTACAGAATATAGTAATGTAGCTACTAACAGAGATTAGTAAATATATTGTTTTAGGTACCAATAAATAACTGAAAAAATAGTATTTCGCCAAAGCTTAAGTTCAAGTGGCAAATTAAAAACAACTTCCTACTCATTGGAACACTACGTATTTCATATGAATTTAACACCAATTATATAATTCGTATGCCATTCTCGACTTATACCTATATTTATTAATTTAATTAGTACTAATCCGTTCAAGGCATTCGGAAACATCAATCTATCTCTGTTATTACAGGTATAGATAATTAATATATACTTATTAATTAGGTAAACTAACAATTAATCCCTTTAAGGCATTCGGAAATATCAATCTAACTCTGTTATTATAGAAATTTAATAAGTATTTGCTAAAGTACGTAAATTAAAGTAGTGAAGACATTTTAATATTGTTTTAAAAAAATGTAGGTAGGTGATGTAATTATTACATTTAATTTTTTCGAAATAGTTTCTCAAATAACATGTGTATACTTTTTATATTATTGTCCAAATCTGGTGAATCATGAAATATGAATCTGGAATATCTCCTTTCCGATGTATTTTACGAAAAAAATATTTATTGATTTATGTACAAAATTAAACAAAAAAAAATTCCTACAATTTATGTACCTATATTTTTCTTCATAAAATCAATAGTTTTTGGCGTACGAGCGCTAATATTAGTCCAGTCATTTTTTTAACTAATATTGATAACTGTGCGTAAAGTTGCAATCTGAAACTGAATTTAGTTTCCCTTTCAAATATGTGTTGACAGATTACATCTTAGAAAAACACTAAAAACTACAAAAAAAATTATCTCTAAATATTGAAAAAATACCACTAGAAACCTTGAAAAAGCGCTCGTTCTGGTGGCAACACTGCTAGTAATCCAAGGAAGGTCCCGTCTGAATTTGATTAAGATCTGTTAGGAAGTTTTAAGGTATACTCGTACTTAATAATTCATAGTTTTTGTTCTTGTTCACTGGTGGTAGAGGGCTGTGTAGCAACTTGCCCGGCTATAAACCTATTCCTGCTGCCAAAATGAGTTTGTCATGGTCTGAAGGGTAAAGCAGTCGGTACACTTGCACAATAAGCTTACCTGCTTATTCGCTGACCTCTAACATAAAAAAACTTAGACGACGTATTGTTAAAAATGAGTGCTGATTTTGCAGGTTCATTGCGCTTAATGTTCGCTACCTACCTACTAAATACCTTCATATTTAATTATACTTCAGTACCTACTACTTAAAACATTATTTGATTTAAATCTAGGCATTTAATAGGCAACGCGCCATTACCATCCTTGATATCTGAAAGCGACATGTATAGCTATCCTATCATTGCCATCTGTGTTCCTCCATCTATATTTATAAAGAAAGTGGTGTTAGTTACACTATTTACAACTCATAAACGGCTGAATCGATTAGGCTGTAAAATGGTCCGGAGGTAGTTTAGAACCGGGAAAAATCACATAGGATACTTTTTATCCTGTTCGATTGTGAGGAATCTGGGAAGAACAACATTTTAATTTTTCCCTTACAAACGGAACGGGCGGAGCGAAGCTAGTATAATTTAAAAAAGATTTAAATGATCAAACTAAACACCGTCAAAATTTTACATATAGCACCCACAATAGAAACTAATCTCAACTTCCATCCACAATTACTGCTTCAACCTTAACCCACTGAGTAAGCAGTGGGTGCGTGCTTCCACGTACATACTGCTGGTGATGTGAGGATGACACACCTGTCTCCTACAAGCACTGACTCATTGTGAATTTTAAACATAATAACTAACGGTCTTATGTTATAATTTATTAGCGGCCCGCCCCGGCTTCACACGGTTATGAAATATACATATAAACCTTCCTCTTCAATCACTTTATATGTTAAAAAAACGAATCAAATTCCGTTGCGTAATTTTAAAGATTTATAGTAGCGTAGTTGCGTAGTTTCAAAAGGGCATAGGAACAGAAGAAGTTACTTTGTTTTATACTAAATATGTAGTGAAGCGCAGTAAATCTGCAAAATCTGACTGAATTATTTGTGTGTACAAAAATTAAGCATTTTCCTTGATCTTAAAGTGATTCCAGCATAAGATCCAGACTTTGTGGCAATAGGACTACCTCTTAAGCACTCTTTTTCTAATAAAAAAGTCATTTTAAATGACGGATAAATCGATTAAATACATAAAAATATGGGAATCGAACATATAACCTCATTTTGACTAAAATGAGGTTATATATTATCCAAAATAGGTGTTTAAATTTGTACAGTATTCAGCATATGGACGCTGATAAGCAGTAATGTGTTAACCCACAAAAAGGTTGCTTTCGGAGATTTTGATATCTAAAAAATATCTGCGCTAAAATTTTTTTGACTCAAACTCAACTCAGAATTTTTTTTGGTTTTCTCTACATTTTCTCACTTTATTTACTTCATATCGGATGAACTCTACAATTAAAAAATACTATATCCGTAAATGAGATACATACATACATAACTACCCGCTTGATCATTCACTGATTTTACTAAGTAAAATGAAAATTACATTCAACGTGAATTAAGTCAAATGAGAAGACGTCGTTGGTCGAGTGGCTAGCGTACACGCCTAACTGCATCGACCAACTCGGCTCGGGGTCAATTCCCGAGGAGTAGGCATATATGTAATTAACATTTAGACGTCTGTATTTCCGGATCTTGGTGTTTATTAAATTAATTCTGATATCTATTTAAATATTTCTATGTTTAAGTATCGTTGACTAACACCCATAACACAAACATATAATTTGGTTACTTTGGGGTTCGATTCAATTTGTTGACTTGTCCAGGAATATTTATTTATTTAGTACTGATTTTTCTGTTTGTGTAGCTTTTATTCGATGTACCCACTGGGCACTGAATACTATAAAAGTTTGACTTCTATTTAAGAAGTATTTAAGGTCCTTATTACGTAGAAGAGTTTTTTGTGACTCAGAATTGAATTACTCAGAATCACTAAGAAAATCAGGCGAAAGATTTTAAACGCCTTACCACTAAAAAAAATGTTTTGTAAACACTGTCCAAAATTGACATCCAACACGTGGATGACGTGACATCATGTTATCGGTTGAGAAGCCAGCTTTAGATATCGTTTAGTAAAACAACTGTGCAACGAGTGTATATATAAATTTTAACACCATTTATTATCGCCTCTGCGGTATAATGGTTCAGTTGTCGGACTTGACTGCTTGAGGTCTTGGGTTCGATTTCTGGATCGTCCGATTCGATTGAGTGTTGCTAGTTTTCTAATTAAAAAAAAACGTTGCTTGGGATTTGGATATATGCCCGGTTGGCGATAGGCTTGCCACCTCTCACATTGTGGGACTTATTGTCTTCGGCTAATCGTGGGTGCCCTGGTTGTGCCTCTGCCTACCTCTTCGGGGATATGCGCGTGAAGACACTTACTTAAGTATTTAGTATGCAGGTATATTTTTTTATTAGAAATTTCACCGAACAAGCTTACAAATCTGTAAGTAGACGGCTCTCCCTATGGTAAGAGACATTGATGGTGCATTTTGACCTGTGCTCGCCTCTTACGAGCTCCCTGGCAGCGAGGTAGATGGTATATTCTACTTAACACTCTATTTAACACGAGGTGGAAAATGTGAGTTTTGATTAATTTGTATATCTTAGTGCTATACTATATTAAGAATAGTGTACTAACTTTATCTTAACAATGATGTATATAGGTACAAGATGATAAAACTTATACATATATGTCCTCGTACATATATGAATAAGTTTGCAGAATAGACCATCTGCCTTCCAACTCGTGAAAAGCGAGCATAGGCTTACCGTCACTAACACCGTGATATCTGACTAGGTGGTAGAGTTTAGCAGTGACTCGCCCGGATTGGTACCACCTCCTTATTTATTCCTGCCGCCATAACGTCATGACGTATTCCGGTTTGGAGGGTAAGGTAGCCGATAAACATACTTTTGCTCGACGCCTAACATCTCAGCCTCAGGTTGGCAACGCACAATGGCCAATTTTGGTGTCTCTAGGCGGCGTGAATTTCTTAACATCAGAAAATCCGTCTGCTTGTTTGCCTTCAATTATTAGATAAAAAAAAGACTCATATAGGTACAAGATGATAAAACGTATTCATATATGTCTGAAATTATCTAGTTGTTTGGTGAATACAACAAACAAACCTTGGTGCTTGGATCACACGGTAAATTACAGAGGAAGTGATTGATGTGTCCTAACACTTAAACACATTACCGTTTATGACCTCAAGGTTCTGCTGGGGCGGTTTTGTCTATGCGTTACAAACATTCATATTACTGGCGTAGACATGGCTCTTCATATGATAAAATCATTTTTTTACTTAACATCCAATTAAAATTTTAAATGTGAAAGTTTGTTTGTTACTTCTTTCCGCAAAAACTGCTGAACCGATTTTCACGAAATTTGGCACATGCCTATAGGGTAATCCAATAACTCATAGGATAGTTTTTATCCTAAAACAATGTTCCTGCGGGACCACGCGAGCAACACCGCGGGCAACAGCTAGTATTTAAAAAAAGATGATTATTTTTCATTTTGTAAATGGTGTTTCTGGTATTACGAAAGACAATATTACATAATACATTTACTTCCAACTCTAAAATATAATATTAGGTTTATTACAAGGAGTTTCTCAACTAAAATGTATAGAGGAAAATTTACATACTTCCGTTTGCGAAAACTTCTATTAGTTTGCAGGATAGCGCAGATCAGGAAACGCAGGAAAACTACAAAAAACCGGTTTTTATTTCAATATGATGTCATGTAACCGAAAGAAATATGCATTATTAACTAAAACTCAAATTAAAATGGGACCTCGCAAAAAGGAGCAGTTTTCAAACAAAAAACAAAACAATTACGTAACATGAGTTATATGATATATCGACTCTATACTTTGGATTTTCTGCTGAATGCTGCTGCAGCTGCTGATGAACTGTGTTGTCTGTAAGGCATCGTCTTTGGCTTTTTTCTGTTTCATATTTAAAAAAATATGCGAAATGCGACCCGAAAGCAAAAAAGACATTTTATAAATATTTAAACTGTGTGGATACCTAGGTACTTACATACGTTATTACTTACCTACTAAGGTTGTCTGGCAGAGATCGCTCTGAAGCGATAAGACCGCCTTTGTGCACTTAAGTTTTATATTATAAGTGAAAGAGTGTGTATTATTTTGTAAATATTGGTGCATAATAAAGTGTATTCATTCATTCATTATTTTATCTAGAAACTTACATACTTTTGACAGAAGAAGGCGTTACTTTGCGGAAAGCCATACTTAAATCCAAATAAAATTATTTAGTTTGCAATTTTCCGCCAAAAAAATTTAATTAATTTTAAATAGATTTAACTGACATACTATTTCCACACTACACGAGACAACTGTAACTTCTATTATGTGAATACCTAGTAGGTATAACTACTTGATATTAATAACATATTTAAGCACTAGATCGGTATTTTGAATCGAAATAAAACTATAAAACAAAAAAAAAAATAAAAAGGAGATTCTCAATTATTTTACAACAACCACACGCATCTCCTTGTGGTAAGAATCTCTGTGGCCTATAGATGTCATAGGTTTTGTGGTCTGCGTGTTACGCTTATTTAGTTCCTGGACCAGAACATGACTCTGCATTATAGCATCAGAATATAGGTAAGGCTTTGGAAGTCAAATACTTACCTGGCTAAGTTGCTGCGGGGCACGCATCTGGTTGGTACACTTATTTGAACTTACGCTCGTCTCTTTCAAACTGTCCGAGAGAGATGCAGATGGTATAATATCTACACAAAGGACCCAGACCAACACGACTTATCAAGTGGTGAATTTTCTATTCTGTATATTTTATGATTGTAGAACTTTTTACGAAACGAGCAAAAAGGGACCTCATAAAACTAAAGCTTCTTATATGGTCACATTTAAATTAATTAAGTTAAATGTTATCAAAATCTGTGGTTTTTTAACTAATTATAAACAATAATGAGAATTTAATTGGGTACTTTTTATAAAGATGGTTTTTGAATTTTATTACATTCAAATTACTTAATATTGTAAATACTACTCATTAACCGTATTCAAAACCAAGTATTTTAAAAACTCACGCTCTGTTTGTCAAGTATCAACGTTTAACATTCCGGATCATGAGGTACCTAATTTTGAAATCATTCGGTGATAAATAAAAATTAACACTTCTTTTTAGGATCCAAATCTATATATTAATACGCGATGCCAAAAACTTTGGACCCCTTTTTACGAAAATTGCACCTACACAGGAGCACAAAATTTGGCACACTTATAGTTTTTGTGTAGAAAAATGCAGAACGCTAATATTTTTCAATAATAATGCTTATAAAGTACATCAAATCAATAAATAAAACATTACCCACAATACCATGCATTTGACACACATAAACAAATATATTGATGATAACGATAAAAGATCACAGATGTCGCACTAAAAAATTTGGAAAAAAGGTAGTTGGTCTTGAGAAATGAAGATGGCGTTGTTATCAACAATATATTAAAAGTTACCAACCACCAACGGGCGACCATCAGTTTGACATACAGAGTCTAGATATGACAATTTCGTCATCCATAGGTGGTTTTCTATTAATGTAAGTTGCTCAAATATTCCATCAGTGCAGTCGGTCACAACTAAATGGTGGAGTCACAGCATTCAGCGGTGCACGTTTACCTTACATATTCTTAGTTGCTTAACGTCAGTACTTACTACTGTTGCGTACCGTTCTAAAAGACCATACCTCAGCTGGCAGATATGCACAAGTGGTCTAAGATCCTAGTCATAAGATAGCGATACACCACTAACATCTAAGTTTATTGACGTCGGTAGTCTCTTACCATCAGGATTTCTACCATATTAAATATTCGGTTTGTAATCTTCAAAACCTGCGTATGGCATGTCTATCTCAAATAAAAGTTATCAATCTTACTGCCGATCCCTACACTAGCGCTTTGTCTTTTTCTCCGTATTCAAATAGAATGGAAGGAAATAGACATTGTTTCGTGAGAAAATTCATGATTCAACTTGGATGTAGCCGGTTTGCAGTAATTGGATTAACTTTTAAAATAAATGGTCATGGTTTTTTTTATAACATTGGAAGGCAAACAAGCAGATAGATTTCCTGATGGTAAGAAATTTAAGAGACAGCAAAGGTGGTAATGGTGCATTGCCAACCTTAGACGGGATGTTAGGCCTCGAGCAAAAGTAAGTTTACCGGCAACCTTACCCTCCAAACCGGAACACGTCATGACGTTATAGCGGTAGGAATAGGTAAGGCGGTGGTACCAATCCGGGTGAGTCGCTGCGAAACTCTACCACCTAGTAGGATGTCACGGTGTTAGTGACGGCAAGCCTATGCTCGCCTTTTACGAGCTGCTTGGCACAGGAAGGCAGATAGTCTATTCTGCAAAGGAGCCCGGACCAACACGGGGGAAATGAACATGGTGATTTATACGAGACCTTCTAATATTAATTTAAATATTTTTATGAATTCCATACAATTACCTTATTTCATACCAGGTGCCAAACATGTATTTAAATAAATAAAAATAAGGTCCCGGTTTGAAATCCCGGGTCGGGCAACAAAAATAAAGTTTGTGCGCTGTACTTAAGGCTTGTTTGATCAGTCTAAGTAATAAGTTTATCGGCTACGTCGTCATTCAAATTGGAACACAATAAAGTTAGCACTAACGGTATAGCTGCAGGAATAGTTTAGATAGCGATGCCAATACGGGTGATGAGCACGACTCTACAATTTTGTCTGTCAGGTAGTTGAATAGCTTATATCTAAATTACTAAATTGCCACAGTGGTCTAGCGGTCCTGGTATTCGACTTGACTACGTGATATCGCGAGTTCGATTACCGGGTCAAGCAACAAAAAGAAAGGGCTGTGAAGATTTTGGCTTACCTACTGTTTGGCAGTTTTTTTTTCAAAATTGCGTTTACTGATAATTATTTCAAAAATAGATAGCTAATATCAATCAATACAAATAAAAAATGTTCTGAGAAAAAAACTTGTTAAGTGTCACATTCCGAAAATAAAAACAACTAAAGTTTTACTATTAAAGGTAAGGACTTTACGGGGTTCAGACAGGTTTACTAAGTTACAACTTTGGGAGCTCATATCTTTGAAATGTGACACTACGCGTTATTATCTCAGATAATTTTGTGTATGTATTGATGTTAGCTAACATCTAGATAGAGATAGATAGCTATCTATTTTTAAAAGAATTATTTATATATTGCATATAACATAGATATAGATACGATGGTCATTTACTTCTAATTTTTATATCTGGCATGCAAAATTACATTTTTGTACGCTTAAATCTAAATAAGTACCTGATACATACTAGATATCCATGATGTGATTTTTCAATTATTTTATCAAGGAACAAAAATGATAACTCTCATTGTATAATCATAGGAGTCTTAAGATTTAAATTTAATACTCAGTTTTGAGGGCAACACTGTCAATTCATATTTCATTAAATATCAATAATTAAAATAACACCCCTGCAGAAATTACACAAATTAATCTAATCCCAAAGTAAGCAAGTTATTTGTTTATGTTAATGGTGTTAAACAAAATTATTAATACATTGAAATAATAGGTACTGGAATAAATTTAAATGATTAAATATACACAACGTTAATATTCAAGTTTTCACTTCTGCCGGCACTCTCGGAGTGCAACCCGTCGTTTTTTAACAACAAGTCAATTGTTATTGCAAAATTGACTGGGTAGTGGGTAGTGTGTCTGTAGACTTATGAGCGCACAAATTACTTAGTAATGCTACGTAAATTTACCAGTTTCTTAGTCCTTAAAATTGGAACGCGACAATATATAAACAAAGCAACCATAACTGCGACATATTTGTAACCTTTTCCCGGTTATTATGTTGACAAATATGTACGCAACTGTTTAATATTCGAACTTCTGAGTCACAGCCTGCGTCTGAGTCGCCTGTCAATTGTTTAAGGAGGGCGACATATTTTTTACATTTAAAATCCAATCTTAAAGGCTTCGCATTAAGGATTACTTTATTTCTCTGTATTATGCAAAGGTCATAAGCATTCCATCATGTGTAGCTTTCATCTAGTTTACTTTTCTATGTACATACTTACCGTAAACCCCAAGGTTTCGGCCGAGATCAACGCTTAGATTCTGGTAACGACTATAGAATCGCGTTACCGCGCCTAAACTCGTACTACAAGTTTTTAAAGTCAAAAGTTCTCACTTTTATTCGTAGACGTAGATATAGAGGAGCAACTTGAGACGTTTTTTCTTTCATCTTGGGGAACTGCAAATAATTCATATCATACATTTTTCGTCCATCTGATTCTTTCTATTTCATAAAAAAATCACGTAACCGACGCCTGCCTACTTTTATAGTTTGTAAGAATAAGAAAACGAAAATCTGCTAAGACCAGCCTCTAAGAGAACATATCTTTTTAGTTTCCAAATATGTTAATGATCTTAAGAAATATTTGCATGACTAACTCATTTACATATCCTGTACCTAATAAGAATAAAAATTGGAAATGTGTTTATTTGTCTTATAAGTCGCAATAAATATATTTGTTAATGTGAAAACTTCTTTAGCGGCATTGCGCACTTTTTTGGAATGGATAAAAACAAAAGTAACCTGATCGAAAATTCGTAAGACGGATGGAGAGTAAACAGCCGGTGCGGCGTAGGAGAGGAAGTATTCCCCTCTCTTTCTACGGCGCGGCGAATATGTATGTAATGTGGCTACTGTTTCGTTTAGACGGCGCAGGGCGCTTGCGCGAATGTTCGTGTTGTCATGTTTGTGTACGATATCGCAATAAATGAATATTGTGTTCTACCACATTAATGATAGTACTTTCATACTGATAATTAAAGCAATTCATGCAAAATTATTCCCTAATTATTCCAAAATATCAATAATGCACAACGTTAATATTCAAGTTTTCACTTCTGCCAGCACTCCCGGAGTGCGTCGTTTTTTTTTGTTGGTAAAACTGGTCGAATAAAAGCTTACTTTATAATTTAATTAAACATTCTACTATGTCCTCATAGTTTAGAGAGAACCAAATTACCAACCTATAATTATAAAGGCGAAGTCATCTGTAGTTTCGTTTTGGTATAATGTCGTAAAAATACTAAGATATATTTTGTCAACTTGCAGGGGACTTGGAGTGAAAATAATTATCAGTTTGGCGCAACTCTCATATAAAAAAATAAGTTTGCTATGTTTTTATTCGCCCAAATCATATGACACTAGTTGTCTTATATCTGAATGCCTTTACACTTACTTTCAAATTATACGGGTTATAATTTTTCAAGTTAACTTTATACAAATTCGGATCTGCTATGTATCTATGGAAGTCCCGCCTCTTATTACGTAGTATTTATATACTATTCTTTATATGAATTATGTGTATGTCAGATGACCTACACATTCAACTGTTTCTCTACATTCCGGATTTTAAGTTATTTTATACTGAGTATATGTACGTAATTAAAATTTTAAAATTTAATAAACCACATTCTTATGATTTGGAAAAAATACAGAATAATCTGTAAAACACATACCTACTACAAATCAAAATAAATGAAATCGGATTACGTGGTAATAAATTAAAGCCCAATTTGCATTTAGACTTTTACCCCTCCCACGGGATCACGTTTAGTAAACGAGATAAGAAGTATAACCTTCCTCAGAGAATAAAATACCTACCAGTCAACTTCATTACGATCGGTTTATAGATAGATTCGGTGTTAAGCATTGTCATGGTACAGACTGAGGCAAAAAATCTAAAAATCCTTAAAAAATCTGCTGCCCCTTTTTAGTGCCTTTTGTGCCACAGACAGAATTTATTCTTATACAGTTTTATTATTATAAGATGAACATTAATGTGAACTATTCTGTTTATATTAATAAATAAATAAATAAATATCCCTGGACAAATCACACAAATTGAATCTTACCCCAAAGTAAGCAAATTATATGCTTGTGTTATGGGTGTTAGTCAACGATACTATTACTTAAAAATACTTAAATAGATACCAGAATAAATTTAATAAACACCCAGACCCGGAAATGCAGACATCTAAATGTTCATCACACAAATGCCTACCCCCGTCGGGAATCGAACCCGAGCCTCGCGGTTGGCCGATGTAGTTAGGCGAGTCAGTTTACCTTCAAAGTATATATGGTAAAGTATATGGAAGAAGCAAAAGGCTGGCTTACTGGTTTTATCATTAAAAAAACACAGTACTAGTTTTTGGAGTTAAGAGATACTTTTTAAAATACCTACATTGGGGTGCAGTCTAATTCTCCTGATGATGCTTCGATTACGAGCGAAGCCGAAACATACGTCGAGGTTTTAGGAGTGTGTGTAGTGTTGGTGCTAATATAACAGTTTGCTGGTGTGTGTTGTGTAGAGCTAGATATGTTTGGGGGTTGTAGTTTCCGGTAAGTCCAATCCATTCATAGCGCATTATTTTGCTTACTTTGACACGCCATAGTACGTATACATTTTTTTGACGGGAAATTGCAAATTAAATAATTTTATCTGGATTTATGCAAGTAAAGCCGCAAGACAAAACCAGTTTGAATTATTATAATCAAATTGTGTTTGTTTATAATTAACTTGTAAACTTGAGTTTTAGAAACTGTTAGTGATTTTAAATTTTGTAATGATAGAAAGTTACATTGTCCAGAGTTTCTGTTTCGTAAAAGTGCCAACAGTCTGCCGGTCGGAGACGCGAGACATCGATAGCTTATATGTAGTAAAATTTATAAGCACAAATGACAAAATGCCGACATTATAAGTCAAAAAACTGGATTCATTTAAGACTTGAAACTGAAAGTGATATGTAAAGTTTTAATATTATAATTGTAATAACTTCTTCTAAATATTCGACTTAATTTCTATCATTGTGAAGTTCGATTTGCCATGGCAAAAACTGATATTGATGTTTCACAAGCAATATTTGCATAGTGGCCGCGAAACCAGTTCAAAAACATTGGCATGTGTAGTAAAGCACTCTATTCAAGCTCTTGACTTCTGTTATAGTGGTTTCATAAAAAAAGACGCACACATAAAAAAATATTAATTACTAGCTTTTGAACGCGACGTTGCCACACATGGTAAATGGTTCCCACAGGAATATTTTTACGAAATAAAAATGATCCTATGTGTTAATCCAAGTTACCGTCTATGTATGTGTGCCAAATTTCATGAAAATCGGTTCAGCAGATTTTGCGTGAAGGCGTATTGAACATTCACATTTATTAAACCAACCAAATAAGTATTGAACATTAAACTGAAACAGTCCTTTTATCTTTAGTTTCAAAGCCCTGATGATGCTGTAAATAGTGAAACCAGTTGGCTAAACAGTAACGTAAGGTATTAAATAAAGTGTATAGTGGATAAGTACAAGTTTTTACTACAAAAAAGTGTGTATATGTATGGCTTTTTAAATCATAAGTAGGTGGGGAACGTATGGTTTTAATAACCAAATAAACAATCCAAAGTAAGAAACACCTGCAAGATTGTTCTTGAATTTCAATTTAATGCAAAATGGAAATTGGAATCGTTCATATAACTTTAGGTACCTAATTTTGAACACAGTAGTAGTATGATTTAGTTCGAAAATAATTTAACGAATCTAAAAAAATAATTTATTAACAACTTAATATCTTGCTTCTAGTTACACAAAAAGGCAATTTTTAATAGCTAAATATAATTTTAATCAGACTAGAACATATCTCATATAAATTCTCATAAGTAAGTAAAACCTTTTTATACCCACCATTCCAAAAAAGACGACAAAATGTCAGTGTCAGTTTAACTATCTTTTACACATTTTTCGTAAAAGGATATGTAGAGTATATATTTATTTTGATAAGTTAAAATTTTAAGTAATATTAATTGGAATAAGTATTTATGGGAGTGGTCTGTCAATAATACATCAAGGTCCTACAAATAAAAAAAATAATTAAAAAAACATATCATACCAATTAAGTAATACGTAACAGTAAAATATTGATATTCGCAGTGAGGTCATGTGAGTAGTATCGTGAATGGGGGTTTTGACGTCAGGCGCAAGAAACTTGACAGTAGCGCGGTAAATTTCAGCGCAGGCGCATGTTTGTGTTCGAAAGGATTATCAGTGAACTGTTATCTTTAAGTTTGTGTCGTGTATTGTTTGTGAAAGTTTTCAACTATCAGCATTGTTACTACTGAAGGTTTGTACCTAAAATTAGTAGTTTAATTACCCATTTAAGTGCTAAAGGTATATAGGTATATTTAGCAAGGATGTCAGAGGTATAAAAACTAAGTGTGAAATTATATGTTATTATATGTTTTTTTTGTTCAAGTGTTAACTCCAAGTTATTAATTTTAAAAATATATATATTTGGATGTTTGAGAGCTAATCAGACTTTAATATTAAAAAATATATGTCGCTATAGATTACAAAAAAACTATAGTGCGTTGCCAACTTGAGGTTGAGATGTTAATCCCTAGCATAACTTTACCGCCTATATTTCCTTTCCTAATTTGCATTTGCTACTGGAATACGACAGTTGCAAGCATTGGCGCGATGGTTCCAGGAATAAGAAAGGTTGAACTAATCAAAATGTGACTAATACTCATTTGTAACTAATAGCAAAAAATGAAACAAAACTAAAACTTAAAAGAGGTTTTATTCTATTTAGGTACGATGACATTTCTAGGAAACATCATTTATTAAATATGCCGGATAAACTTTAATATTTTATTTAAAGATTTAGAAATCGGATCTTTGAAGTCCTGTAGATATATATAGTCCTGTGTGTGTCTTATATATGTAACAACCCCATCGCCTGTTACTGTAGTTCAGTCATTTATATATAAACTATTCAAGTGACATACAAAATTGTAGAGTCATGCTCATCACCCATATTGGCATCACTATATAAACTAATCTTGCAGCTATACCGTTAGTGCTCACGTTATTGTGTTCCAACTTGAATGACGACGTAGCCGATAAACTTATTACTTAAACTGATCAAACGAGCCTTGCGAGCGAGATTTGTGGTTAGGTGTTGGACGAAGTATATTCTTAATCACTACGGAATCCGTCTGCTAGGTCGCCTTTCTGTAAAAGTGTTACAGGTTCACACCTGTATGTTTTCAGATTTTCCAGAAAACAATATTTCATGCTTAAAAAGGTTCCCTTAAAATGGTTGGCTGGAAGAAATTTCATTCATTACAGATAATCTCGCCCTTTGTATTTTGCTTATTAATTTTGATTTTTTGTAATTTTTTTGTAAGTTGTAAAGAATTATTAATAATAAAAAGATAGACAAAATGTGTTAAACGTTTTTTAAAATAGGTCCATGGTAATAAATCGGTTTTTATGTTCTTCCTTTCTAGTTATAGAACCTTAAACATGGCATTTTATGAATTTTTGCAAAAATCTTTATTTAATACCAGTCGATATTGTGTACTGTAAATAAATAAACAAAACCTTGCAAAAGTGTAAGGATACAAAAACTTTATTTGCAGATAGTTATCAAGATAAATAAAAACGGACATGAGGATGATAATAAACAAATGTATTTTATCTGTTGACACTAAATATGCTAAATGTGCGTTTAGTGTGTTTTAGTTTAGTTTAGTTTAGCATAACATTTTAGTCACTAATAGCGTGACTAAAACGTTATGCCAAAATTTTGCCGGTGACCATACAACTTAAACCGAAATAAAACAATGGTATTCCAGGCTATAGTAGTAGGTATAAAACTGTAAGATAGTGGCACTTACCAGGCGTATCTATGGTCAACTCTACCATTTAGTTTTACCAATTGCAGTAGTAAATAATCTAGCAAATAAATTACTCAATTATTTCACTCATGAGCGATAGCGTCGTCTCATCCCGATGCCATACTTTCAAATTACAAGTACATTCTTAAATTATATGTACATATATGTTTACATGTATTATTATAATACATAAAAAAACTAATTATAACGTGCATTAAAATATCATAATAACACTTTTGTAAAAAATAAAATTATTGTTAAAGTGGTTAGAGTTAAGATTTTTGAATTCAAAATGTTGAATGTCATAAAACATGGGCATTATAAGCCATGCCGTTATAATTATAAAAGTTTATGATTAAGATTTAAAAGTTTATATTTTTATAATAATGAATAATATGTGTAATATGATAACATAGTTGCTTTGTTCTTATTATCTAAACCGTTGTAATAATAACGGTGTGGATATTAAAAAAAAGAGGAAAGAAAGTGAAGGGGAATAAATGGCAGTTTCAAAATAGTGTAAAATTGAATGTAATCTCGTTATATATTTGATTTTTTGTTTTTATGGTATTGGAAAGCAAACAAGCAGACGGATTTCCTGATGGTAAGAAATTTACGCTGCCTATAGACACTAAAGGTAGTAATAATGCGTTGCCAACCTGAGGCCGGGCTTTATTTTCTGTGTATATCGATGAGTGTGATGGGGTAAAGAATATAAGTGTATTAAAATTTACGCAAGAAAGAATAAATTACTAACACACAATACGAAACAACAAAAAGCTTATCAAACCAAATCATTGACAAAATCCTAAAATCAATCACGTAAATGTCAGTGTTCGCTACTACCACAGCCGGTTCATGTTAGAACATTTGTACTTTTTGTCCTTAGGATAATCATCCTTGAATGCGATTATGTTTACATAACGGTCGTTTTTTTATCTGCTTCCTATTACTTTAAGTGACCAATCAATGTCATTCGTAATGCTAACGACAGAGCATTGCTTACGTTCGAACAATCTTTATATTTTGACCAACCATTTTTTTAATTTAATTTTTTTTCTAATAGTACCTAAATGCGAAAAATGATTACCACTACTTCGTCGGAGAACAAACTAATCAACTGCCTTTTATATCGTTGAATATAAAAAATCATTATTGGAAAATGTGATAATTAATTCAAGTCCAATTTATTTATTTAATTAAATTATATTTATTTAAATTTTATTTAACATAAATAATTTATCATAAGCAAAAAAAGGCGAAATTATTGCTATATACATTTCCTCCTAGTCAAAAAGTCACGCCCATATAAGGGGTAAACAGAGTCATAACTGGGTTCTGGGGCACCCACGACGAGCCGAAGACGCTAAGTCCCACAATCCTGGGCAACGTTATATTTATTAGAAAATTTAAAACATGCATTTTCTATTTTTATTTATTGCCCGACCCGGGGACCGAAACCGGGACCTCAAGAAGTGAAGTCCGACGCCGGAGGCGACATTTGAATAGTTTTACTTATCATATTTTAATTGCGCAAAATTACGCAAATCAGATACAGCATCCGGTTTTAAGCGATAACATCCATAGAGTCTAAAGGCGTAGCGGATTTCTTACTATGAAGAATACCGCTCATTTGTTTGTTTTTATTGCACCTACATACATATGTATTGATTGTACATGGTGACGTTCGGCATAAACTTTGGACCCAAACCTAAATTTCGTAACTCTCTGTTGTTTGGTTCAGTCAAAAAAATAGGATAGTTTTTCGCACACATACCCTTCTTATTACGTCGGGGCCTATCAAACAATGGTCAAAGGTATGGCTAAGCTCAAAACTCGCTCGTCCAATAGTTGGATTCAATTTTTATAAGCACTTTTTAAGACACAAGGAAAATTCTTATACTTAAATAAGTAAAGACACAAGGAAGATTATTATACTTACGAGTAAATAACTAAAGACACAAGGAAGATTCTAATACTTAAATAAGTAAAGAGACAAGGAAGGTTCTTATAAATATATAGTTTAAGCGTAGTTAATGTGAAAAAAACCGACTTCAACTTCTTTATTGCGTCGCGTTTCGATCATTTTTTCCAAAAGGTATCTAATAATTTCGAGATAGTTCCATATAAATCCTATCAACATCTCCACTAGTGGTTATTGAGTTATGTTTAATAATGCATAAATTTTCATTTACCTCGACTACCTCGGAATCATAATCTAACCTACCCAAAAAATAACTATTTAAATCGCTTCGTTCCTGGCTAAATAATTGCGTAAAAGGGTAAACAAATGCAAATTATGCGCAGTGTAACATATGTGTATGTATGTGTCACTGCAAAACTGACTCTAAATATTTTATTGAGTACGTCGTGATTTGTAATTCTTTTTTCGAAATATAGGAAATGTTCAATAAAGGTCCCACATAAATTTATCGACATCCTACTAGTAATTTTTAGTTACACTTAATAATACATACATTTTTCACTAATCTTGAAAACTTCTTTATTGATGATTAATCGAGATCGTTAAAATAAGTGAAAAAATATGCATCATTAAATTATATAACGTAAAAACCGTTTGTCGAATCATGATGAAACTAATATGGGAATACTAATTTAACTATTATTATTAATTTAATTAATAATAATAATTATTATTAATTAAATAATAATTACCTATCTATCTAAAAAAGAACCTCTGAAATCGGTGAGCTAGTGGCCGAGAAATCGAGTAATAAACAAAGAATAATTAAAAAAACACATACACTCAAATTGATTAACTCCTCTGTTTCGGAGTCAGTTAATACGCTGGGAAAACATAGAGATAAATAGGAAAACAACACCTTATTTTCTCTTTTACTCACTGTTAGTAGCTTTAGTAAGGCACAAAGTTTATACCGTTGGCAACTTATGAATAATATAAAATTTATATAATAATCTTGGGAAAATAACAAAGCATGTGTTTAAACACACGTAATTTTTTCACACTATAAAACTCTAAGGTATGTAAAAGAGTTCAACGCGTGTTACACAATACGGCTGGTCGTTGGTAAATATTTTCGTGTGAATATTTATTCTAACATTAGCGGAAACTTATGAATTGTGACCTTGCTATAAGTTTCAAAAACCTACTTTATATGTAAAATCGTGCATTTATTATAAAATATTACACAAAGATTGCGAACGTCTTAGAAGGGAATCACATTAGATTTTTAATAACCAACTATTCATGAATAACAAAGTATACTAGTGGTCACCCGTTGGTTGAAATTCGACGATAATAAATTATAATATCTTATTAATAAGAACGCCATCTACATTTCTTAAGATCAACTACTTTGTTTCCAAACTTTTTAGTGCGCCATCTGTGATCTTTTATCGTTATCATCAATATATTTGTTCGTGTGTGTCAAATGCATGGTAGTGTGGGTAATGTTTTATTTATTGATTTAATGTACTTTATAAGAACTATTATTAAAAAATATTAGCGTTCTGCAATTCTCCTACACATAAACTATAAATCTGCCAAATTTTATGCTTCTAGGTCCGCGCAATTTTCGTAAAAATGGGTACAAAGTTTTGGCATCACGTAATAATATATAGATAATAAACAAACTAGTTATTGCCCTCGTAGTTAAACGGTTTTTGATAGACGAATGTAATGTAGAAACTCGTTAAGATTGGTACTACCGCCTTACCTATTCATGCAGCCATAATGTCAGAGCTTACCACTGTAAGAGGTAGAGGGTAGGATAGCCGGAAAGCTTGCACACGTGACCAAAGATCCCGGTCATACGACACTAATGCACTAGAAACATCTATGGTGTCCTAGGCGTCGATGGTCTTCTACCATTACACGAGATTATTACTTTTTCTTCTAACATAAAAAAATAATATTATGTTAGAAGCGTGTTATGTAGACATACATAAAGAAAGAAAGAAAGAAAATTATGTATTTGCGCAATATGTGTGTAAATGAGATGTTACAAAAGTATTTAAGCATATCAACATATGCTACCATAATATTTTGGTGTGCAAATATTTTAATATTTATAAAAGAAATGGTATTTAATTACATATACTTTAAATTTAAGCCAATTATTTATATTTATAAATGGTTTTATTATTTATTACCAAACATTTTAAAACTAATTAAATTTAACCCTGTCTACAGTAGAGTACGTAAAAGCACATATTTTGAAAATATACAAACATCTTGCAGTCATTGGCTAAGTGTTGTAGATTATGTATGTGTGTAATAAATATTGCTTATGCTAACTATTATGTAAAAAACGCTTTTTATAACGTTTCACTACACTAATGATTCACGTTAGTAGATTTATGTATTTGGTTAATTACTACTCGATTACTTCAACTCCTGTATCTATACATAAATAAAACAGTAATGAAATTAATATGTACATAAATATTTTTAAAAACGATTGCTACGTGTTGGTCCGGGCTTCTTTGCAGAATAGACCATCTGTCTCCCTGTCAGGCAACTCGTAAAAGGCGAGCATTGGCCGTCACTAACAAAGTGACATTTGACTAGGTGGTAGAGTTTCGCAGCGACTCACCCGGATTGGTACCACCGCCTTACCTATTCCTGCCGCCATAACGTCATTATTTGTTCCGGTTCGGAGGGTAAGGTAGCCGGTAAATTTAATTTTGCTTGAGCCCTAACATCCCGCCCTCAGGTTGGCAACGTACCATAACAATCTTTGGTGTCTCTAGGCGTCGTGAAATTCTTACCATCAGGAAATCCGTCTGCTTGTTTGCCTACCAATGTCGTAAAAAAACGTATGGTATACCAAAATGTAGGTTACTAAAATTTTCGTCGGTTTATCTGTTTGTTCAATTTTTACCCAATAACTACGTGACGGTTTTTATCAAATTTTCTGCAGTAGTCGTAACTTATAGTAGCGGTCAACATTTAGGATACCTATTAGTGTAGTAAAATCTTTCGTATCTTGCAGAAACCACGAAAATCACTATAGCATTTGTACGAAGTCGCGAGAAGCTAGTCTTATCTTATATTTTACTGGAGGTAGAACTTTGTGCTGCTAATAGTGGTTCTTGTGCAGTAGTGGCACTTACTCCAATACTACATCATCAACTAAAACTCTTACATCCGTTCTGGCTACGTCTCTTTCAAACACCATTACTTTGGTTTTGATCGCATTCAAAAAAAGCCCCTTTCATTAAAATCACCTAACATAACTGTGACCAGTGTTTTGCAGCTCAGTAGGGTTACTTTTGAAGCTCGATTCATGCATTATTGGAAATTGGAATCGAGTATGTCAATTTATTCCAATATCCAATTCGCTGATATCGATATTCAAGAGTAACCCTACAGATAGTGTAAAACCCAAAAGTACAGCATCATTGCACAAATCATGCAGTTTACTAGATTTTTTGGTATACGGAACCCTCTGCACACGCATTCGACTTGCCCTTACCCAATATTTAAGACTCACAAACCAGCTACGTGTTTAGCTAACCGCAAAACCTAGAAAAATGGTTTATATATTTTAAATATTATGTCACTGTTACAGTTATATATTTTTTATTAAACAATTATAGAATTACATCCGGTACATTACAACATTGAAATTTACAACATAAAATAACACATAATATATTAGGAGTAATTAAAACATAAACTAGTTATATAAATATATCTACTTTTTAATAGTCATGTAAATGTAGGACTGGCTTTAATTGCTTTAATGGCTTAAATGGTGGTTTGAATTGCTTTTAGACTTGAGTCAATAATTTTACGTTTTGTCAAGAGACTCCAAAAAGGAGTACAGATTAATCCAAAGAGTATATAAATACTACGTTATAAGAGGCGGGACTTCCATAGATAGATAGCATACCCGAATTTTGTATGAAGTTTACTTAAATTGACACATGACACTTGACAGATAGGTATAACCCGTTTAATTTGAAAGTAAGTGAAAAGGCATTCAGATTTAAGGCAACTAGTCTAGTGTCATATGATTTAGTTGAATAAAAACATAGCAAACTTAATTCTTTTATTTTTTATTATGAATGTTGCACCAAATTGGTTTATCTATTAGTCTGTTTTTTTTTTAATTTGTTTGCTACACAATTACCCGGCCAATGGCGCCGACCAGTGATGCCAAATTTATTTTGATTGTTATTTTTGTGGAAAGGTGATCCCATATGATATGATGATGAAGATCCACCTGGTGGTTTTTGAGTTATATTTAATAATGTACATTTTTGTGTAAACATACGGCTGGCTATGGGGTAAGTTTTTTGCAGTTACAATAAGCTTACATTATTTCTATTTTATTGGCCCCCGTCGGGCAAAGAAGTCATAAGTTTGACACAAGTAGGTTTCTGTGGCATCATAAGTTTGCCTCTGTGCCGAAGGACTTGACGTTCGATCCCGAGGGCAACAAAAACATTGTTTAATAAAAAATGTCCTGGGATTGGATATGTGCCCGGTTGGCGATAGGCTTGCTACCTATCACATTGCGGGACTAATGTCCGATTTCACCAAGAGCCCCTATATTTAGGGGACCTTTTAACGTGTTTTAGGGGAAGGTTTTATATTGAAACAGTCCCGTAAGTAACGTTAAAAGGTCCCCTAAAGTATAGGGGCTCTTGGTGAAATCGGGCATTAGTGTATTAGGCTAGTCGTCCTGGTTGTGCCTCTGCCGACCTCTTCTGAGATATGGGTGAAAAAATAACTTTTTAAGATGATCGGCTACCCTATTTCCATCAGAACGTATGCTTATGATGGCCGGTATGTGTAAGGTTTGTCTCTACCCAGCCAAGTTGAGCATTTGCTACTAGTAAATGACCGTCATAAATGGACACCTTACCTTACCGATAATACAGTTTTCTGTATAAATAAGTTTACTGGCTATCTCACACTCTAAACCGTAACAATACAATAGCGAACACTGATACAATGCGACAGAAAGAGCATTAAAAAATTAACCCGTTAAAAGTAGAACTACCTCAATAATAAAACAATATAACAGCCTGAGAATTTAATAACATTGATGATATAACAGATCGTGAACTATTACTTACCGTACGTATGATCTAACTCGTGCTTACCGTTCACAGTATACAACAAAAGGCTTTTAATTTTAATGTTTGCTACTAGGTTGTTAACACTGACACCGACGCCATTTTGATGGACAAAATATATTAGTGTAGGGATAAAGAACCATTTTAATAAAAAAAAGTATCTTCACGCCCATATCCCTGAAGAAGTAGGCAAAGGCACAACTAGGGCACCCACGACTAGCCCAGGACACTAATGTGATAGGTGGCAAGCCTATCACCAACCGGGCACATATCTTATCCCGGGCAACATAAATTTTGTTAGAAAATTTAAAATATACATATTCAAATTTTTTTTGTTGTCCGATCCGGGTATCTTACCCGGGACCTTAAGAATTCAAGAGGTCGCAGAGGCGAAATACATGCATTTTATGAAAAAAATATTTTGTAAAATATTTATAAAGTTTTTAATTATAACGAGTTAATAGGATTGTGATTTGACATGTGCGATCGATAACCATATGCTTTAATACCTACATGACATATTATCTCAAAATATAATTTAAACACGGCCAAACTCTAAAAAAACCGACTGCAATGTTAATTTCGTCTAATTAAACAAAACAAGCATTACTAAGTTGAGCGTAACTCATGAACCACTCATACCTAGTTGTATTCTACCAATTTGAAAATACCTGCTTTTGGGCACTCAAAGTTCTGATATAACATACATACAAAAGTTAAAAAGTAAAAACAATGAAATGGAGAACTCAATCTTTTTTAATAAATCGGTGAAAAGTTTTAGGGTGATTTACATTCACACTTTTTTTTCACATTTTTTTCCGCTAGGTGGCGGATTTACATAAACACAGATCTTAGTGTCTTCTGTTTAAATAATCATTAAAAATATGTTTTTAGAGTTCTAAGTGCATATAGTACTAAAATTCAAAAGAAGCGTGTCAATATTTGTTAAGACTAATGTTATCTCGTTAAAAAAAAATCAAAAAGATGGAAAAACTAAGATTATATAGTAACAGCAAAGTGTTTTAATTTACAAAAATATAAGTGAAAAACTTTCAGTTTCAAAATGGTTTTATTTTTCGAATACTTAAAAAAACAATAAGTCGAAAGGAAATATGTTATTTTTTGGAAACAAAAAACAAATGTTTAAGTAACACACATCGAATTCCTTGAAACATTCATCACAAGCATTAGTGATGTAATTGATTCAAAGAAATACATCTGTTAAGTTAAAGGCATGCCAAGAATTTCACGTTATTTGCCATCTGTGGTACGCGTGCCAAAGTTTTGTCATGCCTGTCCTGGCGATATTTTCAAATGACATTTCGAAAAAACATGTACAAGTATAGGCTATCTGTAAAGATATCACAATAATGTCACCTCAAATATGTTTCTTACTAGACGTTGCCCGCGGCTACGCTCGTGTTTACAATTAGGTACATTTATACAGTAGCCTGTATCATGGTCCAGGCATCTTCGTACAAATAAATATACCATAATGTCGCTTACAAATATCAAAATTTCGAACTAACATTATACTTCCCGTTTTCTAAATGTTAGGCCGGGCTCCTTTGCAGAATGGACCATCTGTCTTCCTGCCAGGTAACTCATCGAAAGCAAGCTTAGGCTTACCGTCACTAACACCGTAATATCTAACTAGGTGACAGAGTTTGACAGCGACTCGCCTGGATTGGTACCTCCGCCTTACCTATTCCTGCCGCCATAACGTCAGTTCTTGATAATGTAGCCGGTAAACCTACTTTTGCTCGAGGCCCAACATCTCGGTCTCAGGTTGGCAACGCACCATTACCACCTTTCGTGTCTCTAGGCGGCGTGAATTTCTTATTATCAGATCCGTTTGCTTGTTTGCCTTCCAATATCATAAAAAAAGAAAAAACACTAACGGCAAGTTATCGTCTTATTATGTATACCTAATTAGTTTTTGACATTTTGAAAGTGATTTTATAAGGTTGTATTTCGCGGTATAAGAACCAGATGAGCGTATCTTCAAAAAAATAATTATAGTATCTTTGTAAGCATTATAAACAAAAAAACATTTTTATTGTTTAATGCTCTAATAGTATAACAACATATCAATATTTTTTTATCGCCAACTGTATACTATCTCTGTTAATGAGCTAGTAAAGTTTGAAGTGACGAATTCCCGCAGTATTTTTTCTCTTCTGTAAAATTTACAAAATGTAGATATACGTTCATCTGGTTCTTATACCGCGATTTATTCCCTTTTATAAGTAATGCACATGATAAATGTTACTTGTTCGTATATAGTATAATATCTAGTAATTAAGTTTGTATTTTAAACCTATTGTTATAATTACGTGACTACAAGTCGACCATGACGATATCACAACAGCCTTCGAACTAATAACTCGTCTGAATATTAAAATTGATTGTTTTAATATGTAATCCTTACGAGTTCTACAATATCTAATTTTAATCGTACCTTAACTGTTTAATATACCTAGTGTTTTGCGGCAAATAACCTACCGCCTTACCTATTCCTGCCGCCATAACGTCATGGTGTGTTCCAGTTCGGAGGGTAAGGTAGCCGGTAACTTACTTTATCTAGAGACTTAAGGTAAGTTGCTCAGCTTGGCGACGCACAATTACCACCTATGGTGTCTCTAGGCGGCGTGAATTTCTTACCAACAGGAAATCCGTTTGATTATTTGCCTTCCAATATAAAAAAAAACTATAGCTTTGGGTAAGTTTACCGGCTGCCTTTCCAAAAATACAACACTTCAACTCTGAGTAGGCACTGATGTTCCTGCAGGAGGCAAGATTTTCTTCGTGTCGATGGACTACTTATTACCCTGCCAGGTAACTCTTAATAAAGCGGCATAAGTTAAATGGGTCCTTATAAGAAAAATGTTAGCAGAATGCTGTGCAGCAACTTGCCTGCCACAAGGCTGGAACGCGCCTATAACATTTATGGTATGGTAAATCACCATCAAAAGAGCTGGGTGCTTTCAAGACTCCAGACCTAGACAAGTAATCTAGTCAAGGTCACGAAGTTAAAAAAAAAAAAACCAAACCATCTTCTTATGAATTTGGTAACAAATATTCAGGAGCTAATGTTCTCGTTTCTCTTAATTTGTTTTGCGATTTACTTTAGAAGTACCTGTTATTACTATACATCATACTAATATTATAAATGCAAAAGTTTGTAAGGATACGTATATGTTTGTTACACTTTCACGCTCGAATGGCTGAACGGATTTGTCTGAAATTTAGAACACAGATAGACTGAGACCTGGATTAACATATAGGTTACTTTTAACCGCGATCGCACAACGGGTCCCTGTGAAAACGCGGACTAAGTCGCAGTAACAGCTAGTTTAGAATATACGAGTATGTAAACTGCTTGTTTGTATGTATTCGGGACGTGCCTTATATGGACTTTTCGCGTGCACAAATAATCGTCTAGTTGTTCGCGGAGTACCTAGTAAGTAGTAACACACGGCACACATTGAGCGCATGAGTAGCAGGGATCGGCAACATTTTGATTGAAAAGATTTTACAATGACAATGATTTTCACAAGGGCTGCAATTTTGCAAAATTAAATAAAGGTTTACCACACGTATAATATTAAGTGAAAAAGCCAAATGTACAAGCAATTTTTGTCTTCATATGATGATTTTCTGTAAATTATCTGAAAGAAAGAGCAGTTGTAATCGCTTATGCTTTAGGTATTAGTTGAAATATACACACATTGCGTTTAATAATGCGTTCAACAGCGCTTCTTTAAAACCGCTTATTATTCATTAATATTTTTAAGTTTATAGGCATAGTAAAATTTAACAGTTTCTGCTCGACCTTCGCGGAATGCAGTCAAATTCTCCTGATGATGCTTCGGTTACGAATCAAAACGAGAACATTAAGTTTTTAGTAGTGTGTATTGTAAGTGCTAATAAAACTGTTTAGTGGTGTGTTATTTGGAGCTGGATATATTTGGGGCTTTGGCTTCCGGTAAGTTCTATTCATTCATAATGCACTGTTTTTCCTGTTTTGACACGCCTTAATACGTATAAACTTTTTGGCGGAAAGTTGCAATTTAATCATTTTGTTTGGATTTAAATGTTTAAGACTTATTTACATAACAATCATAGGTCGCGCGTAGAAAGTTCGCGCTACACATGTGGCGATACTTGCTGACGCTAAATAGTGATTTTAGAGAACTGCTACAATTCCAGTGTTAGCCTTAATGCGGCCGTTAAAAGTGTGCTATATTAATAATATAATGTCAACGTAAAAAGGCAACCTTGTTACACATACAAAAAGTTTCGGTCTGAAGTAGACAGCAGCATTAAAATATTACTACTCACCTACATCAAAACATCACATGCTTGTAGACGGCCTACAACCCACATACTAGAGCCTCCAAGTAGGCCTCCGCGCGTTGGGCCAACATCTTGTTCCAATGTGTACTGTGGCAATAAATGTTTTAAGTACTATTTGATAGCTAACCAGACAAAATTACTTTAACCTGCGGTTTTAACGACAAAATAATGTCGCATTACTTTTAACTTTACTCAATCCACACGAAAAGTTCTCAGCCACTTAAAGACAAAGCATTCGTTTTTACTCAAAGTTTGCACAATATTGTCAAAGTACTCATGCTAAGTACACGATTTGTTCAAATCGTTAACTGCATAAAAAATAATTATTTGTGACGGAATTTTTTCTTTTCTTTATTTAGGTTTTGACATTCACGTTAGTATTTTGCCTTTAACCAAGTACAAATTTGGATAAAATTCACCAAAATCGAGAATCAATTATATTTAGTCATAAGTCGTCAATAAGTCATGTCTGGGTCTTGGGTAAAGAGGTGGCCTTATTACTCAAGATGATGAAGATGAAGGTATCTAATCTATATCATTACACATATGGTTGCTTCCGTCGAGTATTAAACCCAGTAATTGTGCAATAATAATTATTATTTAAGCGTAGTAAAACGCTAAAAAACTGACTTCAATTTAAATATAGTTTTGTTTTAATAAACAAAAATACGCATAAATAAGTAGGTATACTTATCTCAAAAGCCACATATTAGATGTCTCTTTAAAGTTTTATAAAACGAATCCCAATTTTGCTAATTCTTTTTTACGTGTTTTTTGTCAGTTATTGTCAGGAGAAGGTTCATATGAAAGAAATCAATATTCATAGAACAGGACAACGTATGTCGGGTCAGCTAGACAGCTACAAATAGGACGAACCGGAAACAAGTTTACCGGTTTCACTATCTTCCATAACGGAACCCAACAATAGTTCATACTTAAAGTTAGTTTTCTTGAAAGACGAGTTAGTTTTAGCCTATGCTTACATACAGTTTTGGTAAATGTCAGCTCACGAAAAAGGGTCATCATACAAATTTTGGCTATTGTAAAATATTTCACACTTGCGAATAATTCACACATTGGTTATGAGTATAAGCAACAGAAAAAGGCTTATACCAATAAAAGAAATTACGTCTGGTAAAGTTTAACTCTACCAAACGTCCATTTAATGTACGCTTTAAAAAACATCTGTCACGGACTGACATGCCCACGGGCAAATCTGTATCTGTAAAAAAATATCGAAACTAAAAATGTATTTTAAGAAAGTTCTAAAATGACACATTGTAGAACTTCCTTAAAAAAACTAAACAAATAAGCCGTCCTGAAGCATTCCTGGTACAAAAATGCCAATAACAAAGATGCCATTACTATGTACAATGGATGGCTAGCTCAAGTCTTTGAAGGACATTTTTTTTTTGGTAGGTCAATGGACAGGCACACGGGTTTCCTAGTGGTAAGACACAACCGTGGCCCATAGACACCATAGATGTTACAGATACCTCGCAGTCCTTTCCGCCGCATTTAGCTTTCTTACACCATACTTACTCCTATCGTGTTTACTGCAAAAGAGATAAAGGTATATTATGTACTTTTGACAACTGCATATTTCTGGCTTTTCTTAGATGAAGCGTTGTGGTAAGCACGTAATATTGAAAAAATGAAAATTATTCATTTGCGGAATATGTGTGTTATGAAGTTGTTACAAAGATATTTAAGAATACAACATAATCTACCACATTGTGGTGTGCAAATATTTAGTAAAATTTAAAGAAGTTACATATTTTTAATAGACATTTAATTTTTATATTTTTAATAGACATTTTATTTATTACCTGTATGTTTAGTAAGTTTCATAATTTATTACAAATAATTTTAAATGTAGATGAATTTTAATCCTATCTACCGTACACTAAGGGCCATAACTAACCGAGACGCCATGGCGACGTGGCCAGCGACGTCGCCAACTAGTTCGTATTGAGATGTATGACGGCTAACGCACTTGGCGACCGAATGGCGACGCAGGAACGTTAGAGCTAGCAATGGCAACGTCGCTGGCCACGTCGCCCACTAGTTCGTATTGAGATGTATGACGGCTAACGCACTTGACGACCGAATGGCGACGCATTGGCGACGCAGAAACGCTAGACCTAGCCATAACGTCGCTGGCCACGTCGCAATGGCGTCCCGGTGAGTTATGGCCCTAAGATGACTGAGAGCCAAGGCTTTACACAATTTGCATCTTATAACAGCCAACAGGCACCTTTATTTTAATTGCCAAATCTAAATTACAAAAAAAACCTTTCTTATTATTAAATCAATACCTTTGGACATCGCATTACGCGTGAACTGATGGACCATTTATTTTTTATTGTTGTTTTAATGGTCCGGGCTCCTTTGCAAAATAGACCATCTGCCTTCCTGCAAGGCGAGCATAGGATTACCGTCACTAACACCGTGACATCTGACTAGGTGGTAGAGTTTCGCAGCGACTCACCCGAATTGGTACCACCTCCTTACCGAGTCCTGTCGCCATAACGTCATAACGTGTTCCGGTTTGGAGGGTAAAGTAGCCGGTAAACTTACTTTTGCTCGAGGCCTAACATCCCGGCCTCAGGTTGGCAACGCACCATTACCACCTTTGGTGTCTCTAGGCGGTGTGAATTTCCTACCATCAGGAAATCCGTCTGCTGGTTTGCCTTCCAATATCATTAAAAAAAACAAAATTCATAGCAAGGACAGGGCGAAGTGCGTCAGTTCAGCTAGTAAGTTAACAAAATTGTATGTACTGCTCGTAGATATTTTTTCCTCAATGATATTAAATGAGTACCTGTTACTTAGTAATGATAGTAGTTAGTAGTCGGAGACAATAAATTGTTGAGTCATTATTGTAATCAATACATTGAATCATCGAATCATCAAACACAAAGCATTCGTTAATGGCGGACGACCTTTAATTAAAAAAGATTGGTTCGCCGGCAGAGTTTCTAACCTCCATGATAGTGAATGGATACTCCTACTTAGATTGATGTGGTATTGGCAGAATTTTATTCAAGTTTGTAACATATTGGCAACGCTTAAATTGTCAACTTAAATTTTTAAAATTCTTGTTATTCGCATGCAATATTAAGTGCAAAGTAGGTATGTAATTTGTTTACTTTGGGATTTACAGTTTTTATAATTTGGTCCTGAGATATTTTACATCTATCTATATCTTCGAACCAAGCATGTTTTAGGTAGGTAGACTATCGGAAACCAATTTCTACAGAGCAGCCTCGTTTCATAGCATAGCATAGCAAAGCATTTTCGTTAATATTTAGAACATATTAATAAATATAAAGTACCTAACTATGTTGTGCATTAAAAATGACCGTGGGGTCAGCTTTTCGAGACGTTGTCCTGTTATATATGAATATTGATTTTTTTACATTTAACCTAACAAAAACTAACGCAACAAAAAAAATTAGCAAAAACTGGTTCATCCGTTAGACGTTTAGTGATAACCAAGGGTTTTTTCATATAGAAGATTATGAAATAGGGCTGAATGAATTATTAAAGAGAGCTAAGTATCATAGTTCTCTGCTTGCTCAGATTAAATCATGGGCTTGAGTATTTCGATTTTATTTTAAAAGGTTATTGCCTCTAAAACGAATATTATCATTGCAACTGTAAATTTGTTGTGTGGGCTCTATGGGTGTAAACGTGACTCATACAGAAAAACATTTGCATTAGTATGTTATAATAAACTAGCTTTTCCCCACGGCTCGGACCGTAGAACTTTTATCCAGGACGTCGTTTACCGTTAACGAAGATAACCAATAAAAAGAGGAAATAATATAATTTTTGTTTTTTGTGTTTATTACGCTACTGTAGAGCCAGTAACAAATTAAGGGTTATTTTATCGAAAGGTAAGTCATGATTCTGTGGTGGCTTTCATGTGCCAGTTCTTAATAAAATTTATTTATCCATTATTTATTTATTATTATGCTTTAGGCATTTTTTTACTTTGTTTTTTAATTTAAACTAAAAACAAGTGGTTGGATCATAATGAAATTAGTATGAAACCATGCATTATGATATATATTTTTAAGGGGAATTCTCAAAAAAATTATCGGAGGACCGTTTTTACTAAACTATAATTAAAAGTTATTAATAAGGAAGGTTTTTAAAAAATAATCAGCTCACCAGCATGACCGTGAAAGCATAACAAACAGACAGACTTATTTAATATCCACAACATTTGTATTTATAAACATAATTTTACACGCTCTGGGACCCGACGCACTCTTTATATTATTTTCCATATATTTCTCTTATTTTTTAATTAACTTAAATTAATTCAGTTAATTACAAATAATAATTGGGCTGCATTATATTACTTGAGTAATTGAAATCCAAACATTGTGGCTGGTTACGGTATTTACGGATTAAATTACAACTATTACATATTTTTAGTTTACGGTGTTGCAAACAAGGGTTATGTACTCGTATTTCAGTGTCTTTTTATATTTAATTAGAATCATAAGTATATACTCGTAAGTGTGCAATATTTTCTATGAACTAGGTATGCTTAATTTTCTGATCCGCGCGGTGGTAGTATATAAAAATGTCAAGTTCAAGTGAATAAAGATTTTTCTGATTCTTTAATTAACATGTTTTGTTTTTGTGGGGCCATTTATAAAATTATATCAGTTGACAAACATCATGGTTCCTACTGTTCCAAATTCAAATTATTGTTTTTTATGTTGTTGTTAGATTGGCACCACTGGTTTTTTTTTAGTTTGGCGCGGAGTCTAAGTGCATCTGTTACTAAAATACTAAAGTGCTGTTATAAGTTACATCATGTTTAGTACGACAAAAACATCGAATGAAGATTATTTTCTTAAATTTTGCATTGCCAATGGAATTTTGACTATTTCCAAAAGACTTGAATTTTCTCTAAAATCTCAATCTCTTAGCAGTCGCTGAGGACATGCTAGAACTAGTCAACTCCGACCCAACATTAATCAAGCGCATTATCACTGGTGACGAGTTTAATATACAAACTAGTCAATAAGCTTCGAAGCGGCGCCTTCCAACTGAACCGAAAACAAAAAACCACGACAAACTCGTTCAAAAGTCAAAGTCATGTTGAGTATTTTCTTTGACTTTCGCGGTGTCGTGCACTTAGAATTATTGGCGGAAGGTCAATCGTTAAATAAGGAATATTGTTTAAGCGAACTAAATCAAGGAAAAAGTCCAGATTTGTGGAAAGAAAATTTTTGGGCTTTGCACCACAATAATGCGTCTTCGCACAAGGCCATCATTGTGAACGACCAAACACTCAACAAATACCATCGACCACAACCACATTCACCAGATATGGCTCCAGCCGACTTCTTTCTTTTTCTTTAACTCAAATTACCACCATTTCGTGGCACCTGTTTCCAATCGATCAATCTACATAAAGGAGAATTCCCGGCGATAACTGAACTCAATTCCGGAAACAGCGCTTAAAAATGCTTTGATGATTTGATTTTTCGTTGGCTTAAGTGTATCGTTTAATTGGCATAAGTGTATCGTTTTTGTAACGTTAACCAACGTTACGCCTTGGGTATTATTGATCTTTTCCCGGTACTTTCTTGGCAGACAAGTATTTATTATTTTTGAACGTCTATATTTACATACAATCTTTATCCCATACAAAATGATACGTTTAACAATTCTGTAGCCTACAGAAAGCACAAATTTTGCCTGAACCCGGTCGCAGGCACACGACCGCTTCGTTGGCATACATGCCTAACTTTACCTATTAATCGTAATGTTCGAGTTCGATTTCCGACAGGGAGAGGCATTTGTATGATGAACACCAATGTCTATATTTTATTAGATTTTGTTGTTTATGTATATATATATATTACTTAAGTGTTTAGATATTTAGTTAAAATATCTAAACACTTAAGTTTTTCTGTGTATCGATATCGTTTAGTATTAATTACACAAGCACATAATTTGTTTACTCAAAGCTTAGATCAATTTATTGCAATTTGTCCAAAGGTATTCATTTACATATCGTTTTTTTATAATTGATTAATTGAGATGTTTTAAAATATTTCATAGCAACAAGAGTACAAAAACGTTATATTTAGTCATGTGACCCATTAAAATGTCCATTCTGATCTGTAGTTTCGATCAAGAAGGTTGAAAATAGTAAAAAAAAAGTATCTTCACGCCCATATTCCCTGAAGAGGTAGGCAGAGGCACAACCAGGGCACCCACGATTAGCCGAATACACTAAGTCCCACAATGTGATAGGTGGCAAGCCTATCGCCAACCGGGCATATATACCTACCCAATCCCGAGCAACATTTTTTTTATTAGAAAATTGGAAAAACCATTTTTTTTGTTGCCTGACCCCGGAATTCGAACCCAGGACCTCATGAAGCCAAGTCCAACATCTGAACCGCTAGACCATAGAGGCGATAAGAGAGATTGAAAATAGTAACGTTCTGTAAACCATGACCACATACAAGTACTTACAAGGTACCTACTGCTGAGTTTTGCTAAAGAATTTACAAGAAACGTAACAGACGGAAGGATACAAAGTGGAGCGTTGGGTAACGATTGAAATCAGTTTATATTACAATTGCGTGTTCGTTCTGCCTCCAAGTGTAACACATTAGACAATCCGTCATACTGCGAGGCCGATACGGGCATTTACCTGACGGTTCCAGAGAAATCGATCTGTTTTTTTATGATATTGGAAGGCAAACAAGCAGGTTTCCTGATGGTAAGAAATTCACGCCACCTAGAGACACTAAAGGTGATATATTTTGTGCGTTGCCAACCTGAGGCCGGGATGTTAGGCCTCGAGCAAAAGTAAGTTTACCGGCTACCTACCCTCCAAACCGGAACAAATTATGACGTTATGCGGCAGGAATAAAGCGGTGGTACCAATCCGGGTGAGTCGCTGCGAAACTGTACCACCTAGTCAAAACGGTGTTAGTGACGGTAAGCCTATGTTCGCCTTTTACGAGCTGCCTGGCTGGAAGGCAGATGGTCTATTCTGCAAAGGAGCCCTTACCAACACGGGGAAATCTGTGTTTGAAATTACTAGGTTGTACGTATTCCTGCCGCCATAGTATCGGTACTTATCATTATGTTCCGTTCTAAAAAGTGGGGTAGCCAATAGACTGGCAATCTTGTCCGAAAATCTTTACCATTAATAAACAGTTTTATAAGAATTTCACATAATTATCTTCACGCCCATATCCCCAAAATTTTAGGCAGAGGCACAACCACGACTAGCCGAAGACATCAAGTCCCACAATGTTATAGGTGGCAAGCCTATCGCCAACCGGGCACATAACTAATCCCGGGCAACGTTAAATTTATTATAAAATTTAAAATATACGTTTTCTATTCTTTTTAATGCCTGTCCAGGAGATCGAACCCGGACGAAGTCAAGTCAGTTAGAAGTCAAGTCCGAAGCCGGACCGCTAGACCACAGTGGTGATATTAGCCTACAAATTGTAATATATGAAGGCTTCAGATTGACAACGCATCATTCGTTATTTGTTATATATAGTCGTAAGGTACTTCTTCGTATCCAGGACACCCATCTGTTTTTTGTTTATTATTTTTATATGCCCAGTTGATGATAGGCTTGCCACCTATCACATTGTGGGACTTAGTGTCTTCATCTAGTTGTGAGTACCCTGGTTGTGCTTTAGCCTACAGATTCAGGAATATGGGCGTGAAAATAATTTCTTTGGGCTAACAATGTTACCTGTTAAATTGGTGAACGATAATGATATGTGCGGCAGAAATTAATAAAACGGTGGTATTAATTTGGGTGAGGAAATTTACCTACGAATAGTCGAAGTATTAAACTTAGGTTCGCGACATACTGTCGACATCTTTAGTCACAAAAGTATTGCGACAGTCGCATGTGTGAACAAAATATGAACGGTTAGTTATTTATATAGCCATCGTCAGAATTCGAAGCATATAATTTTGATATTCTAATCACAATAAAGTACTGGTTCCCTTGACAGTAACTACCATTGAACCCTTCTTTGTCAGATTCCTCATTCCACGCACGTACTCTGCCATAATATCAGTAACGGAAGCAGTCCTAACTGTTAAAAATACGTTTTTGTAAACTAGACTCAATTGCTCACGTAACTGGGTTGGTTATTGAGGTTAATTGTAAGTATATTAGGATATGGAGATATGAGGATCTTAAAAATAGAAAGTAACAAGTAGGTATAGAATACAAGTACATTACTTGCTCAAGTGGGATTTATCTTTACGCGTGACTTGCATACTTGCATGATGGCATAACTAACCGTCTGGTCGGCTAGACCTTGCGAACTTGGTACGACCTGACAATGATTTTATTAACTCTTCATGTATTTATTTTTTATGAAAATGAAAGACAAACAAGCAGACGGATTTCCTGGTGGTAAGAAATTCACGTTGCCTAGAGACACAATCAAAAAGAGACAACAAAGTGGTAATGGTGCGTTGTCAACCTGAGGCCGGGATATTCGGCAAAATATAATCTCGAGCAAAAGTAAGTTTATCGGTTACCTTACCCTCCGAACCGGAACACGTCAACGGCAAGCATTGGACGTTATGGTGGCAGGAATAGGTAAGGCGGTGGCACCAATCCGGGGGAGTCGCTGCAAAACTAGACCACCTAGTAGGATGTCACGGTGTTAGTGATGGTACGCATATGCTCGCCTTTTACGAGCTGCCAGACAGGAAGGCAGATGGTCTATTCTGCAAAGGAGCCCGGACCAACACGGGGGTATAGTATCAATGTAATCTTCATGTATACAGACCTAGCAGGTACATGCTTATTCAAATTATTATTCAAATTTGTAGACAACGTTCAGTAAATCTAATATACTTACGTACTCGTAAGATATCCATACCAAAAAACTTTTATATCAATACTAACTGTTCCGGCGAACTTCGTTCCGCCCGTTCAGTTTGTATGGGAAAAATTAAAATGTTGTTTTCCCAGTTTCCTCACAATTGAACAGAATAAAAAGTATCCTATGTCCTTCCCCCGGTTCTAAGCTACCTCCCCACCAATTTGCAGCCTAATCGGTTCAGCCGTTCTTGAGTTATAAATAGTGTGACTAACACCACTTTCTTTTATATATATAGATTATGGTAAGTGCGTTTGTTTAATAGAATCACTTTATATAGTTTTTTTTTACATTTAGTAAAATCTGTATTTATTTAACAGTCTAGTAGGTAGGTACATAATTTACAGACCGAGTGTTTTTTTTTTATTGGAAAAGTTCATTTGATGTAGAGTAAATCAAACATACCATAATTTTAAAAATCAAAAGTCTCCTCTTTTTTAGATATTTTATTAAACATATTGTCAAAAAATTTTAAAAACCAATTCGAAAGAAACAACTCAACTCCTTAAGAGAGATCTCTTTCAATAAATCCTGGTAACAAGTGTTTTAAAAAGGTTTGGCAATGCGAACATGTTGTACATAAGATAACCTCGGGGGAGAGTTTCGGGGAGATAATATTGTTGAACCATTTTCTATAATTTGACTGCCAACACTGTTAATAAATTACCATAATATGTGATACTAAAAAGTGGCACCGAAATTAGGTTTTCAATCGTGCACTGGTGTAGTACAGCTTCCTGCACTAAATCGTTTCCTTAGATCAGACAAAGAAAAATCTTGAATTTGACACTATCACGGAACTAGTAATAAACAAAACGAGACACCCTCGTCCACATCCTTCATTTTCGCAGTCAAGTTAAAGATCACGACCTCAAAATTGTATTCTAAATCTGCACCTGCTTTGACTTCGATTAGCCATTAAATAAGTATTCCAGTAATTTGCATTCAAGTGACACGACAGATGTAATGAGAAAGTTACTAATAGTCTAAGATCCGGCATTAAAATAAATACACCCTCATGTGTTAATTCAATGAAATAATATTTTACAGGCAGATTTCAATTTAGTAAACGTAAGTGAACAACCTCTGCCAGCATGGGTGTGCTATAATTAATAGTAATTAATTAATTAATAGTTAATTTATTTATAATTACTTACTTCAAATGTAAATGCATGAACCAAGAAAAAAAAATTCATTTTTTTATTATTATAAACCTTGTCTTAGTAGCCAACCATCCTTACAACTGCTACCAGGTAAGAACAGATAGGTAGTTAACTTATTTCCCTAATATGTTAATCATAAAATTTAAATGCTATATTAAATTGCGTCGAATCCTAAGCACAATAATTTTGTAGCAGTGTGAAAAGCTGTTTCACAATTAATAAAAATGAAAACAATGACAATAACAATAGGAATTATAGCACACCCATGCTATCAGAGGTTGTTCACTTAAGTTTATTGCATTGAAATCTGCCTATAAAATATTTTTTCATCATTTAACACATGAGGGTATATTTATTAAAGACGGATCTTAGACTACAAGTTCTTATTCACTTTTACTCGAGTTTCTGTTTGACAGATAACTTATTTTTATTAGATTATTAAAATTTGTACATTATACCTACATTTACGCAATTACCTAGATATGAATTAAACATAAAAGATACTTTAAAAGAAATAAACTCGAGTAAATAGTATTCATTAAAACACGTAATTTACATAAATTATACAAAGAAATGCGCAATTATCACAGATTAGTTCTCATAATCAAATATTCATCGTGAGCATTTCCCATGGAGGCGATGTTATGCTTAACGCGGAAAATGGAGACCACAGACGGGGAAGTCGGCACTGCTATAAATTAGTGGTTTCTTAGATACAATTGTACCTCTTTTTATTTATGCTCTATATAATTACTGGAGAATTCGCAGCATTGGGAATACATGAAGAGTATTTGTATTGACCTTTGTGTTTCTTTGAAACTACTCTATAAATATAGATATTCTTCACAAAAAAATCGGACTCACACGGGGATCTGTCAAATGCATAACGAGTTTTGAAAAGCTCTATCCCCCTTACTAATAAAACGTATGCGCGTGGCGTGTAACTATTTTTTAGATTTTTTTGTTAGCAAAAGTAAAGTTACACACCAGTTCAACGGGCGCGTAAGTTTTATTAGTAAACGGGTATTAATTTAACGAAGAGTTAGCTACTCAGTTAGTTCAGTTGCCTTATAGTAGTATAGATCACAGACTACTAAATACGTTTTTTTAATGCTTGCCTTTTTTGTTACAGAAAAAAGCCTAAACAAAATGGAATCTACTAAACAAAAGAATATGTAGTTTAAAAAGATCAGCAACATCATGCAACTAGAAACAGCACAAAAAAAATAAGAAAAGTGGAAAGATGGGTACAATAACTATTAGAAATTTATGAAATTAAAATAAGTAAATACTTTGTTTATACAATTGAACGTTAGAATACATTTTTAAAAATAAGCTAACAAAATATTTGTGAATACCTATTGATGAGGATCTCATAAAATTATTTTTATAAAAAAATATAATCTTCAATAAGTTAATAATCTTACCAAAAAAATGTATTTTTAGAAACCCAAATACTTTTAAGAAAAAAAAAATATTTTCGTTAATAGAAATTATCTTGTAAAATATAGTATTTTAGAAAGAAAATAATTGTTAGGTGTCAAAATGAATGAAATGTCGGTAACCAATGATTTGAGTGATAGCGACGCTTCGCCGAAGCTGAAGATGAAGCCAGCTGTCAACAGGATATTTTGCTGCAGTGTCACCGCTGCTTCTGGGTTCATTGCAGCTTACGCTCTGGTAAGAATTTCGAATTCATATCATGGAAAAGCGCAGAAATTTAATAAAACACATGAAGGCAAATAAACACACGGATTTCTTAGTAAGAAATAAATAAATATCCTTGGAAAAGTCACAGAAATTGGATCTAACCCTAAAGTAAGCAATTTGTATGCTTGTGTTATGGGTGTTGGTTGAGGATACCAATGCATGGAAATACTTAAATCGATACCAGAATAAATTTAATAAACACCTAGACCCGGAAATGCAGACATCTAAATGTTTATCACACAAATGCCAGCCCTCGTTGGGAATCGAACCCGAGCCTCGCAGTTGATTGCTATATTTAGGTACGCTAGCCAATCAACCAACGAAATACACTTCGTTAATGAAAAAATACACTAACATACAATACAAAAATGTAGGATGCAGCGAATGGCAAAGCTATGACGGTTAGCAGAAGGATGAAATATTACTTTGTTGAGCTTCACTTTTATATCAAGATTCTTTCTTATGCTTTTGTCGTAAAAGTGAATCATTATGATCATTATTGGCTATTATTAATAATATTAATAACCTAAGATATTTTTCTTAATTATTGAAATACTAGGGGCCCGCCCTCATAAACCTTCCTTTTCAATCACTTTATATATTAAAAAACCGCATAAAAATCCGTTGCGTAGTTTGAAAGATTTAAGCATACAAAGGGACACTATGGACAGAGGAAACGACTTTAAATTATACTATATGTAGTGAAGAGTGGTTGCCTGGTAACTGATCTGAAATAGCACTAGCTCTTATCTTAAATAGGTTATTAATACTGGCCGTAAGTCAATCCGTTTCGTATTTTTTTTAATCGTAAAAGTAAAACAACATGATCCTTGTGTTAATCAAGTGTTAATCCTGGTTGTTAAATCTAATCGTAAGAGCCTCGTTTCGGTACTAAATTAAGCCCTACAGTAAATACGTACGTAATGACTAATGAATTAATACAAGGTACGGTAGACATTGTTGCCAATGAAATAGAAGGGGCCAACAGTAAGGCCGTGCGTTATCTCACCAGATGACGAAACAGTGAGAGTGGATACCGGCACAGGCACTGAGGTCGGAATGCATAATAGCCCAAAGATTTGCATCGTTCTGATTAATTTCATTTTTTACGCTAGACCAACTGACAGACGATCTGTCACCGTTTGTAATCTTTGTGCTAGTAATATCCCATGGCTTTGTCAATATTTTTGCATGTTTAACATTTTTAAGCAACAAAAAAAGAAGTTTCTCAATGCAATTCGTATTTTTAACCAACTTAAAAATAGGAGCAGTTTACCTTCACCTTTATTTTTGTTCTACCGCTGTGCCCATTGGGGATTGATTTTATTTTATTGTTTAGAACATGTTATGGTCTGGAGACACTCTAATTTTATCGAAATTCTCTTTGATAAAATCAACTTAATGCTTTTGCTTTGCTGAAAAAACAATTAAATAAAACTAGATGAGCTAAGAAACGAAATTAGTTGTCAAATGATAGCGTTATTTACCTATAGCTCTTAAAATTAAAAAAAACTGGGTATTTACCCGCGACTTCGTCAGTGTTACGAATTCCATACAAAGTTTCATCCCTCATTTAAGCCTTTTGGGGGTAGATTTTTTGAAAACAGAAGTAACTTATGTTTGAACTCGAGTCTTTAACTATATTTATAAACATTTTTTCCAAATTGACAGAGCGCTTAAGAAGAGAAAACAGAAAAAAGGCAGTCAGACTCACATTTATGATGTTTGGTATAAATTATTTTTACAGGTAGCGTACGCAATAGCACTAATATACGAAATAGTGTGGGTGGTGGAGTCCCAGAGCGGTCTGCCGATACCTTCGATACTGCTGATGGTGTGCTATTGCATCGTCATTGCTGCCACCGTCACTCTGGTGCATGGGTTAATATCGGTGAGTGACTCCGACAATGGTTTAGAAAAAAAATGTAAGTTTATGACTGTATCCACGAAAAAGTAAGTGAACGTACAACCACGCATGATTAGCCTAAGATACTTTTAGCCCCATAATATGATTAAAATCATACCTATCTTCAATCAGTAAAAGATGTCATATACTTATTATCAACTCTATTGATTAATTATATGTATATTTAACGCTATATATACATATTATTATTGTGTAATATGCAGATGCTAAATGTCTCTCTTTATAAAAAAATCGTCTCGGTGTGGATTCATAAGACCCTTGGTATGATTCGTTACGTACCTACGTAATTCTTTAGTACTTTGTTCAAAAGTACCTAAAATTATGTAATTTAGGTACGATTCCAATTTCAAATGCATATGACATCGAGATTCAAGAGTAACCTCGAAGGCGAATGTAATATATGTTTACTTTATTTAAAAATGGATTTTAAAGGCAAATTAAATAATACCTACTTAACGCCTTCTTTCTAGAAAAACAACACGTTTCTGCTGGCGTGGTTGATCTCAGTCATATTGGTACTGATACCGGAGTGTGCTCTAGTCTTCTACATGTCCATTAGTCACTGGGTAAGTACAGCTTTAACTATGACGGCCTTACAAAAATGTTACCAACATGTTTAGTAAGTTAATAATTACACAGGTTATATAGAATGTATAAGGTTTACACCATAGATTAATATGTACATTTATAAAGTTTACACACAGTTTTAGCACCATCTCTACCATTAAGTTTGTAAGGGCCTTTAACTCGTAACTTGTACCTCGTGTATTCATCCTTTGTGGCAATTTTTACTAGTAAAACTTTTTATACGCTTTATTTATACATCTTGTATATATACTAGTGCACTTTTTGTTAATAAGGCCGTAAGAATTAAAACGCTTGAAACAGAACTATTAACCTCTTCACTCCTAATAACCACTCCGTTCGTAGTGCCATGGATGATGGTGAATTCATGTATAACAATTTAAGGATCAGGTTCAAATCGTTCCAGAGCAATTGCTCTACTTCAAATTATGTAACTGCTTTCGACCGCCTCCAAAAAAGTAGGAAGTTTTCAATTCGACTATATTTTTTTGTTTGTTTGATTATTACTGTTCCAATAGCCAACCGATTTTTATAGTTATTATTTAGAAAGATAGGTCATGATTCGGATGTGATTCCTGATAAATTTTATCATGATCCGACTAATGGTTAATATATCACCCGGATTGGTACCACCGCCTTACGTATTCCTGCCACCATAACGTCATGACGTGTTCCGGTTTGGAAGGTAAGGTAGCCGGCTTAACCGGACTAAACTTACTTTTGCTCGAGGCCTAACATCCCGGCTTTAGGTTGGCAACGCACCGTTACCACCTTTAGGCGGCGTGAATTTCTTACCATAAGGAAATCCGTCTGCTTGTTTACCATACAATGTAATTAAAAAAATGAAGTGTAACTCGAAAACTACTAGTAGGGTGTTGGTTTAATTTATGTGGGACCACCTCGGAGTTATGACCTATCTTCTAATAAACTAATCATCATATCGCACCTTACAAGTTTTATAATGATCCAACTAGTGATTTTTGAGTTATACTTACCTAATACTGCATAAAGTTTTCACTAACAATGGCAACCTTAACAATGAGATCGTCAATGTCTACACTATTAAATGTAACTCTTTTTTTATGATATTGGAAGGCAAACAAGCAGACGAATTTCCTGATGGTAAGGAATTCACACCGCCTAAAGACACCAAAGGTGGCAATGGTGCATTGCCAACCTAAGGCCGGGATGGTAGGCCTCGAGCAAAAGTAAGTTTACCGGCTACCTTACACTCCGGACCGGAACACGTCAACGGCAAGCACTGACGTTATGGCGGCAGGAATAGATAAGGTGGTGGTACCAATCCGCGCAAGTTGCTTCAAAACTCTACTACCTAGTAGGATGTCACGGTGTTAGTGACGGTAAGCCTATGCTCGCGTTTTGCAAGCTGCCTGGCAGGAAGGCAGATGGTCTATTCTACAAAGGAGCCCGGACCAATACCGGGAACTGAAAAACTACTACTAGGATATTGATAAAAGTTAAGTGGAACCATTTCGGATACACTTGCTATCTTTGTCAAAAATAATTATAAAATCGCAACGTAGGTACCTAATAAAATAGTTGGAGTCAAAAAGTTTTCGACTAACATATTGCTAGGGACAACTCACTCACTTTCTGAAGATTCAGACATTGCAAGTTATTTATGAAAGACTGAGACTTTCTTTTTACTTGAGACTGATAAAGAGCTTTGACTATATACCTGTTTTCTCCGTGTTGGTCCGGGCTCCACCAGGCAGGTCGTAAAAGGCGAGCATATGCTTACCGTTACTAACACCGGGACATCTGACTAGGTCGTAGAGTTTCGCAGCGACTCGTCCGGATTGGTACCACCGCCTTACCTATTCCTGCCGCCATAAAGTCATGGCGTGTTCCGGTTTGGAGGGTAAGGTAGCCGGTAAACTTACTTTTGCTCGAGGCCTGACATCCCGTCTAAGGTTGGCAATGCACCATTACCACCATTGCTGTCTCTTAAATTTCTTACCATCAGGAAATCTATCTGCTTGTTTGCCTTGTTTGTTTATCCTCAAAAATTATATCTAAGGACACAAATAATTGCAGGGTCTTCAAGGAGTATATGGCGGGGCAGAATTGGCGTGCTATGTGGCCAGGCTACCTGCCATTGTATGTGGAGTGGTGCTAGTGCAGTCTGCTTACGCGTTACGTGAGGCGAGGTGAGTTGAGGCTTGAGGTATTTAAAACTGTACAGAAATACAAAAAATCAACGGACAAATTTAGATTTTAAAATTAGAATTATGCAAATATCGTCGACTCGTGGAAGACGGGAGACGTCTCTCAAGAGGTACACTATCATGCAAGTTAGTAATCCATAAGAACCCATAAGAGCCACTTGCACATTCCCGGGTTACATTTGACACTGAGTTAAACTGTCAAATATAAGGTGATTTAACCCGAGTTAGACGTTAACTCAATGTTAAAGACTTAAACCAGGAACGTGCAAGTGGCCCTAAGTGGAATATATGTCGTTATCAAAAAGAAGTAACGAAGGATAATATGTCGTACGGGGATACACTGATGTCTTAATCGAGAATCCCTAACAACAGTTGACAGCAATATTCAAGATGCCATAATAGTTGATAATAGGCAATCGATTTTGCTATAGTATATTTGTCTTCAAACAGAATATCGTAGGTACCTAAATACGGAATGAGCCCTCAGAATTGAAGTTTACGACTTGTTAAGAAGGAAATAACGATATTTCAGTCACGAGCTGCACAATTATGGTCACAGATTGTCTGTACGTGACTGATAAAGACATAAAAAATATTTGCTTTAGCGGTAATCAAAAAGTTTTTTTGAAATGAAAACTTTAGCGGCGTTGCGCACTTTTTTTGGAATGGGTAAACACTTCTAAACTCACGCCAGGACTCGTGACTTGAGCGAAAATTCGTAAGACGGCGCAGGACGCTTGCGCTAATGTTCGTGTTGTCATGTTTGTGTACGATAGCGCAATAAATGAATACTATGACCACATAAATGATAGTACTTTTATACTAATAATTAAAGCAATCCGTGCAAAATTAATCCCTAACCATTCCAAAATTAACAAAAATGCACAACGTTAATATTCAAGTTTTCACTTTTGCCGGCACTCCCGGAGTGCAACCCGTCGTTTTTTTTTTGCTTTAGCTGTAACTGAAATGGACAGCATTAAGATAAAAAATAACATCATAATGCAATTTACATAATTATCCCCGTGTTGATTGTTAAATCAGTCTTATGAGTTTCAGTAAGACCGCTTCTGCGTTAGAGTGCATGCATATTTTCCTAATAGGTAGTTCCTTTATGGACAGTTTCTTTACTTTTTGGTAGGACTGTTAACATCAACAGATGAAAAGATGATATTCCTAGGGGGCCAATTATGTATCTCAGTGGCCAACTCAAAATGGAAAAGTGTATAACAAATGGCAGTCAAATGACTTCATTTGGGTTTGCTATTTCTTTTGTATTTCTGTTGGTCACTGGAGATAGCAAATATAAAAAACGTCATTTGACAGCTATTAATTGATGTGCACTTCTCCAGTTCGAGTTGGCCACTGAGATACCTACATCAGCTCCCTGGATTGGTACCATTGTCATACCCTCCAAAAGGCCCTTGTGAAAATTGAGATCGATCTTCTACAAATATTCCCTATGTATTTTTTTCCAGGAATGCCGAGTATGGCAACGCAGCTATAAGTGGTAGCGAGTTTGATGCCAGCCACTACATTCCAGAAGCACCAAGTGCTTTTGCTAATGAAGGCTTCCTCTCCGATAATGGTTAGTTATAATTATATATTCATTTATCATTTTATTAATGTTTAAGTGTTTAATATACTATACAGGGTTACTTTTAAAAGACCGGTCAAATTTTAGTATAAGGGAGTTAAGGCTTAAATGATAGTGCATTTTAAGCATTAATTGCCAAATTGTAATGTTTACTATTATGGATTCATTTAAAATAGTGTCCGCGTTAATACTTCACTTGTTGTCACGCTACGTCGTACTTAGTACGAGTCATAACGTCACCAGCCTGCGCCTGCGATTGCTGTCGGCGTTTACGTTATAACCATGCATTTTGTATTTTGCGTCGGATAAAAATTATAATTTGCATTACTTTTATTTTTTATTACTTCGTAAATGGAAAGTGTTATCGATTCCCGACCCTCTCTCAAAATTTGGCAGGTCCTTTAAATGTTACCCTATACATTGTAGCTTTCTGCCTTCCTAATCTATACTAATATTATAAAGTGGAAAGGTTTGATTTTCGTTTGTTTGTTTGAAACGAATAGGCTCCGAAACTACTGGACCGATTTCAAAAATTCTTTCACAGTGTCATAGGCTTTGTATCATCAAAATCGGTGCAGTAGAAGCCAAGTTACGCAGGCAAAGCTGCGTAAAACTGCTAGTACATTAATAATCTCTAAACTTACTACTTAGCTGTGTATAGGCTAACGTATTTCTCCCACTCGCATGTTACGATCTCAATATTGCAACCGCATTTTTTCCAATTTTTTGATTTTTTGGCACACCTACCACACTCTATAAAATAATTACCATTGATGATTTCTTGGTATCGATACTATACTAATATTGTACCTAAATGCCAAAGTTTGTAAAAATGGATGGTTGTTACGCTTTCACGCATAAACAACTGAACAGATTTAATGAAACTTTACAGGGATATAGTGTTGGTCCGGGCTTCCCCGTGTTGGTCCGGGTTCCTTTGCAGAATAGACCATCTGCCTTCCTGCCAGGCAGCTCGTAAAAGGCGAGCATAGGGTTATTTTCACTGACACCGAGACATTTGACAAGGTGGTAGAGTTTCGCAGCGACTCACCCGGATTGGTACCACCGCTTTACCGATTCCTGCCGCGTCATGACGTGTTCCGGTTTGGAGGGTAAGGTAGCCGGTAAACTTAATTTTGCTCGAGGCCTAACATTCCGGCCTAAGGTTGGCGACGCACCGTTGCCACCTTTGGTGTCCTCTAGACAGCGTGAATTTCTTACCATCAGGAAATCCGTCTGCTTGTTTGCCTTCCAATATCATAAAAAAAGGAAAATAAAATAGGGAAGTTTTTTTTACCTAATATTTGCTTTTACGGGGGTCGGGAGCCCCTTATAATTGATACGGCTGATACCGCGGTAGCAACGCCCCTGTTACCTATACACCAGAATAACTCACAGGCTACGATTTATAAAAAAATATAATTTAGCAAGCTAGCGAAGACGTGAGTGAAAGCATATTACATTACATTTAATAACATTTTACTTCTCTTTTCTAGGTAAATCCGGTTCAATGCCAGATCTACGACGTCATTTGGCATCCCGGCAATCAATGGGAATGGGCCCACCGATGATGTTGCCTCAACCTCCCCCCGCCTACTGGCAACACCTCGCCGACCGACAATACGCGGCGAGCCTTAGGGGTCTGCCCAAACAATATGGCCCACCACAGACTTATGGCACTTGGGTGGGACCACGATCAAGCCCTTACGAGAACCCATACAAGCGACGTCACTCAGTCGTCGGAGCATTCACTACTGACGAATATCCTGCCAAATACGATTATGTTGATGATAGAATGGACTGTAAGAGCGAAATGGGGTATCCGTACTTCAGACCATATTACGGTACAACCGGTACATACGACCCGAGGATGTATCCACCGGATTATGATCCCAGGTACCTCCAAAGGGAGGACTTATATGGGAATATGTTACGACATGATCCATATCGATTTAATGATAGAGATAGAACGTTTTATGGGTCACGAAATAGTCATAATTCGGCGGGTAACGAATCGGATGATTTGACGAAATACAAAGACGTTGCACTATAAAACAGTATTGTTATAATATATACATAAATTATTTACCTATGTGATGGAAGTACACAGGTTGCTTGAAAATCTGGTAAGGTTTCAAAATCGTATATTTTTTTGAATAGAAAAAAGATCCCATTGAATGTGGTCCGGAAACGCGAAAGTCAGTTTTTTTTTTCTTTTTGAAGAAACTACGTACGTCCTCGTTGCAGACAGCCTGTACACAAATCGATGTCATGAAATCGATTTGCATATGTAAAATGCATCGAAAACTACCACGAAGAATAATAGGTGCTGTAAACCAAAAGATGTAAATGGATATTTAAGATAAGATTTAGTCTGCAAATAGTTTATTCCTGTGATTGGAATTAGATTAGAAAGGAATAAGTTTCAGGCTTCAGTTTTTTAAGTTGTTGAAAAAGAAAAAAGGTAGATTAGTTTCCTATTATAAAAATTGATTTTCTGTAAAACTTTTACTATTGACTAATACCGATGTGGACATTCAGAGTGTGTCTTGACCTTACAGGTCTTTTAACATACAAGTCGTAAGTCATTTTACAATTGAATTTCATTTCGAATTTACCAACAAAAACAAGTTTGTGAAAATTTAAATTTCTGAAAGATTTTTTTTATCAATGTTTCTTTTATGGCAGGCTAAGACCTTTTGGCCATGCTACCAACTCTCTTATCTATTATTAGGAAATATTGTTATTCGGTTGTATTCACAAATTATACATATCTACAAGAAGTATGTATAACACTTGCAGATTATAGTTTGTACATTCCTACTTACCTTTAAAATTAGTTTTAAATCTTTCATTTGAAAAAGAAACGCGTAATGTTTCCGAGTTTCTTAGATTTTTTTCTATATATTTTCTTGAAATCGAAATAAAAATTTAATTCTTTTTATATATCAAATACCTTTAAGTACAGCAAGATGTATGTTTGTATTAGGAACTTAAATTCATATTTTTATGTTCACACTCAGATGTGCAAATCAATAATTTCAATTTAATTAATTGTAGGGGCAATAACATTGTACATTATTCTGTATTTCGTTTAAAATATATTTTCAACCAAATAATATAGAGAATCGTAAAATTAGTTAAATAGTTCGCTTTTAAAGGCAAATGTGTTTTTAAATTTTAGGTTTTTACAACTTCACTGAACTTTGTTGGTGGGTTGTTTAGTTTGTTACCGAGTAACCAAAGGATGAAATTGTAAAGCGAGAGTGAATGTAAGGAGAAGTTTAAATTTAAGATTTAGCATAGCAACAGGCAATCAAATTCCCAATTAGTTACCAATTGTCCGCTAATTTACCTACGTTGCTATTTTTATAGTTACTTTTATACCTACCATACTTACCTAGCTATATTATATACTTAGAAATACCGGTTATTTGAAAATATGTATAGCATTAAATTAGTTATGCATTCACTTTTAACATAATAATTCAATAAATCATGACGTTTAAATGATTGTTTGTGATAGTCTGTTGTTCATGTTATTATATTTTAAGCACAAAGTCATTGTAACTTGTAAGATTGTAAATAAAACTTTTAATATTTTTTTGTCGTTTTATTTGCAAATTTTCTCAATTAAAGATTAATATAAAATATTTTGAAAGTGAACTCTTTCAACCTTAGATATGGAAAAGTTGATTGTTTTTAATTGAAATTAGGACATAATAGGAAAAAATGCAATACGAATACCTACTTGGAGCCAAAAACCTTCCCAATTAGATACCACACACCTTTTGATCCAGTGTGGATTGGGAGGGCTAGCTTCAAGCGAATGCGAATTCCGCGTGGGTAAAATTGGATTCGCTTGTTATGGAAATGTGCAAGGGCAATGGAAATAGCATTTACTCAGTACCTAGTTTTATAGTTTACAAATAAGTTAGAGGTTGCCTAATTCAAAAAAGTATGCATTTCGAATTTTAAAAAACGAACATTTAGAGAGTAGAGACAGAATTCACGGAGCGATTTTTATCCGCGCCCGCGGCGAACGCAATTTAGCGATTTTATTTCAAAACTCACGAGGCGGGTAATTTTTGCGGTCCCGCAGCCACCGCGGTTAAAATTATCGCCCACAAACTTGACGGTTGATTATCGCGCGGTCGGCGGTTGCGGTTAAATAATTAATCAGTACAAATAGTATAAAATAGTCGCCCGCCAAGCGACCGCAGAGCACGCGGCCGCAAAATGCCGGGGCGGCGGGAGGAGANNGCCCGCCAATTAACGGGCAGACAACCGCTCGCGGGTACCGCAATAAACCGCAGGCGCTGTGGGTAAAAATCGCGTCGTGAAATGTGATCTTACTTTTTGGATATATATCTACATTCTACGAAATCTGCGGACGTGGGTAAAAACCGCGGAGTGAGTTCTTAGTGTTATAGGACACCCTAATATATAACTTGTCCCTATGGTTAAGGGTAATCAAAGACGACCAGAGAAAATCAAAACATAACTTGTAAATGATATAATTTTATTCATGTATTTATCATAGAATCTCACTTTAGACTAAAAACAAAGGTGATATTTTTGAATTACTATAGAGAGATTTTGACTAGATGATATTTTATGGTATAGGTCAGTGAATAAGCACCTAGCCCATTCTAATGCTACGAGATAACCATGGTCTATTGAGGCCTAGGTGAGGTATAGGTGCGTCGCTGGCCTGTTACCAGTCTGGAACAAGACACCCGTTATGGCTGTAAGTCAGTGGATTCTAAATAAGTGGATGGGCCTGTGATTTTTATTTGAAAATCACATATTTTTGTCATAATTTATGCATTGACAAGTGACAAGATATGGGGATTTTGATCAATGTAACATAATACAATATTAATTCCAAATGATATCAAAATTACTGATGGTAATTCAAAAATAGCCTATCATATCTATATATCATAGGTACTGCAATTGTTACGTTTTAATAAAAAATAAAATCTAATATCACAAACTACTTATTTGCATTCGGCCACCAAAGTGATTGTCTTATTATTACTTCTTTCAAACTTATTCATATTAGGTATTACAAAGTTCTGTCAAACTAAACCTTAGCTCTAATAAACATATCAACAATCATCTACAGAAAACTACCAAGTTGATTAAATTATAAATCAATATTATCAGTAGTTTAACTATGTTAAAATATAAGTCTTTTAACATCAATATCTTAAACAAAAATCACAGCAAACCTATAATATTAATTAACATTTAAAACATTTATTTATTAACTTTATAAACCAAAACAACTCCAATGACAAGAATGACGATAGCCGATGTTTTATAGAGTAAGTTATATAAGACTTTATTTTGTCCACCAATTGAGTTCACTATAAGGTTATTCATTAAGAAAACTTGGTTACTCTCCTCTATGAATGCTTGTTGTTCATCTTCGGACATTTTCTCTGCTATATCATTCATTGCTTTCTTCATGTCTGCTTTTAATTTTAAGATATCTACTCCATTAAAGTCTGTCACCTTATCAATATACTTTTCCTTAACAGAATTTTCTGGAAATTGAAATAAATAAAATTATTTTTAGCTGTGATATAATTGGCTAAAACTTTTTTTCACCAACTTCAATAGCCCCACAGGTTTCTTTTTAATTTTTTTCTTGAAAATTAAAAGACTTATTTTTTTATTAAAATTACAGACAGACAAATTGAAAGTGATCAGTTCACAGAATGAAAAGGAAATAAATAATTAATGTCTAAAATATTTTTCACTATTTGGTATTTTTTTTTGTTCTTTCACCCTTGAAAAATGTGATATTTTTTTGGCATATTGATATGCCAAAAAGGTGTTTCACAAGTTTGACTTTATGTAAAACAACCTATTTTTAATATAAAAACTAGTAATAAGTCATCATCACAGTTTCAGTGCATAGGTGTGAACAAATAAAAATGTACAAAATCGAGTCTATTTTGAACAGCTTTTTAAGCAGTTTTTTTTTTGTTTTAACAGTTGAATAATTTTGAAATACAATGTATTTAATTATTTGTGACTTACTTTCTCCAAACATTGCTCTCTTCTTAGCAAGAATTTGTCCACCACTTAACAATCCCAAATACAAGTGATAAACATATGCTAACAGTAACTCTGGATTCTCCCTCTCTAAATTTTGCAAGTGCTCCAAATAATTTTCTAAAGCAAGTGACTTTGGTTTTGATCTCCAGTTTTCACCAAGATAATAAGTAAGGTCTTCTTCAAAAGCATGTTTTCTGAAAAGGTAACTATATTTTCTCAAAAGTAATTAACAGGTTCAAGTTGTGTTGGGCAATAAGTTGATTTAACCAGATGAAAAACATTATTTCTTGCATTATTATTCAATAGTAGAACTTAATTATGTTACAATGAAAAATTAAAAAACTAAAGAATTGTTAACATAAAATATTTAAACATTGTTTTAATGAATATAAGCTTATAGTATTTCCAATTATGTTTTCTCAAATTAGTTAACAATAGTTCAACTAAAGCACCCGGCATGAGAAGCTAGAAATTATGTAAACAAACGTTCGGGAGTTAACAACATTTGGTTCAAAGATAAAAGTATTTTTTTTAATATTTAATTAATTAATAATTTAAATATGTATAATAAATTACGTATGTTTTGACATTTTTTTCGTGGCAAATTGATTTCCTTTGATGTACTGGGTACTGGCTTCATTATACATTAATACACAATAACAAATAATGGATAAAAAAAATTAAAATTAAGGCAACAATTAACAAAACTAACAATAAAAGATAAAAAAATTAACAATAACAACCAAATCCGCGATTTTAACAAAGCAATGAAAAATTCAAAACTCGAATGACGTGTTTATTTCCAAAAGGTTTGCATTCCCGGCGACCGGCGCGTCCCCGTACCAAGACACTCAAACGTCAGTTGTTAGATATGATCCAACTAAATTAAATAGGTCGTTACTTTCATATAACCCGTCTATTTTTTTATTTCGATTGAATATGGTCAGTTTATTGTTGTCTTGAAGTAAAAGAAAATACTTGGTAAAAGATGTTTGTTTACATAATTTCTAGCTTCTCATGACGTGTGCTTTAGAAAATCAAATTATATACCTGAAAACATAAAAATAATGAAAAAAGGTAAAACATAAAAATAGTTACTGTTAATAAAAAAACTGGGCATTGACATGATATATGATATCTTTCTATTTTAAATGCAGCCCTTGAAATATGGATTTTGATAAAATTTTACATTAAATCAGGAATATTAAAAGTGGTATAATTTATTTATTTAAAGTATGATTTTTTAATATTTAATCATGAATGAACAAATGAAATTATTACAAAAATAATGGGAAGCATTAAAAAATATCTTACCTATACAAAACCTTATTAACAAACAGGTTATCAAAGTCTGTCAAATTTAGTCTTTTTTTGGCATCTTCCAAATAAGCAAAAATATGGTAAAACACAAACAAACCACCTCCCCACACATCTTCATCTCGTAAAGCTGAAACATTATAACAAAGCAAAATATTAAGTATAAATATTACCTAAATAATCATAACTAATAATTGCATGTTAAACTCATCCACATTAATATTAAAATACATTGTCTTATAATAATGAAAGATTTTTAAATTTATTTATTCACACCAAACAATGTTATATTATAATCTGTAATATACAAATAATTTTATTGTTCAGGAATTATTTTAGAAACTTGAATTGAACACTGAAAACTAAAACTACCCTTATGATGTTAGGAGATAAACCATGTTGTGGAAGTTTACCAGCTATCCCACCCTTCAAACCAAAAGAAAACAATAACTCTTGTACTAATTCAAGCAAATAGCTGTAGGATTCTTCCACTGTCTACAGACTTCACTAATAAAATAATCAAGCAAACTCAATTACTAATCTTGATTACAAATGGGCCTTGGGATCCTCACATCTTACACTTGTTACTTTTGTGTCTACTCTTTATTTATATGTACAGCTTAAAATGATTTTTTTCTATGTCATCCTTAAGACCCTGACTGAAAGGTATATATCTTTCAAAAGAAGTTAAGAAGCTTAGAAAACCTGTGAGGGAAACAGGACTGAATGCTGAATGACGTACCTATAGGAATAAAAATTTCCAGTCTTTGTTCCTGATAATATAATATAAGAGTATTATGTAAAGTACTTACATATAGCGAATTTCGCATTTACTAGTGCATCACTAATAGAATGAATTTTTCTTGTAGCCTTTCGCATTCTCGTAGTAAATAAATCATTTTGTGCCATTTCAAGAATAAAGTTATAACGCGCGCGGTTTTAAACTCTTTACTTTAATGAAATTACTTTATATTTCAATCTAAAAACATTAAAAGATAAATGCAACTCATTTACAATTTTTGAAATATCATACCAAAGAGTATCATACTTTCAAATTTCAAACACAAAAAGAAATATGATTAAGAAATTGAAATGTTATTTGACAAATGACATTTACGTTTACCAGCACACTGCACCTCAGATAAAGTATACTTTATCTGAGCACTGCACAGACTACTTAGAGATATGTTTACCAGCAATTAGAGTCCATTTCACGAAAGAAGTCCCGCAGACGCATTCGCGCGACATAATGTTGCCACGGTTAAATGTATATGGTATGGGGAAAT
>NJDD01001061.1:147600-159644 GCA_002245505.1 Calephelis nemesis
GACAAACGACAACATGGCCGAACTCCCCACTTGTCAAATTTAGTTCCACAACTGTCCGCGGGACTTGTTTCGCGAAATGGACTTTACAACAGACCTTTCATAAATTACAATTTACAAATTATTTGTCATAAAAGGTTGACATCTGATTCTTTCATTCTTCATTTTGGCATTCACGTTAGCATTTCGCCATTAGTCAAGTAGACATAACCAAAGTCGGAATTCTTAGTCATAAGTCATAAGTCGTCAATAAGTCAAGTCAGGGTCTTGGGTAAAACGATGGCTACTGGCTTCATTACTCAATCTCATGTAGTGAGATTTGGCGGCAACCAGGAAATACACGATAATATGCTAATTTCTTCACGATTATTTCATTTGTACACTTATTTTGAACAAAATTGTACAAAATGCTACCAAAATTGACTAATATTGACTATTGACTTGAAGCAAAAAGGAACTAACTGTGCATATTTTTATTCAAAAATGTCACAGCACAAGGACTATGTAAATCAACAGAAAATATGTAAATGTATGTATACATGCGAATTGAATCGATTTTTACTATTATAATCGATAGTAATGAACGTGCCAACAGAGTGCAGTCAGGCATTGCCCATTGGTATTAATTGATGTAGTGCTCTGTGATGTAGTGATCGGAAGGTCTTGGAGTTTACTGTGCACGGACGTTTTCCTAGTGCCAATCTCGCTCGGACACACCCAGTTAAAGTACTATTTTCATACTGCTTTCTGAGTAAAGTAGCAGGGAAACAACCCGATAAGGAGGGGAACACCTACTTCACGGAATGCCCGGTGGCTGGTAACCATCACCAGCCGCCGTCGGGTCGCGAGGACTCCAGTCTCCACAAGAAGAGTACTTGACACAAGAGAACCTAGAGGACTTCATCAGAAGCCTGTCAATGAAAATGTTTGAGCGTGCTGACAGATCAGAACTCCGCCACATAAAAGAAATCGCCCCATGGCACTCGCGTCCCCCCGACGGGAAACCTTACCCCAGGGACTTGACCAACACATAACACAAGCCATTCGCCCTCCACCCCCGTCTCTAGTCGCCCCATCGTTCGCTGATCGCATCTGCTGGGCCTCCCCCCAGGGGTCTCACCTGGTAGGGCTAATCGCACGACGGGGCGTGAAGAAATTAGGGAACGGGGATTAAACATCAAAAATAACCGAACACCGAAGCAAGGGAACCATCCTAACGCTAACACAACGACGTAGTCGTCTTAACGACCAGAGACTGAAATCATGTAAGGGGGCACTCGCCCCGAAACCATCTCCCTACTCCTTTGCAGAGATAAGAGAAGACTGCGATGTAGTGAATACGTAGTAGGTATTACCAGTCTAGTGAAATTAAAAACAAAAAAAAAACTTTGCATCGTAAATAATGGGGGATATTGTTATCTCACTCCCTCTTTGCAGTTTCTCTTTTCCTCAAAGACATTTATGCCCTTTGAATATGTAGTTCTCTTACTAGTCTGTGGTTCTTTTATGGACAGTTACTTTACTCTTTGGTCTGTGGTCATTTGGTGGGGAAAATTGAATGTCATAACAGTGTGTTTTAGTTAAAAATTTAGAAATATTCATTAAATACCAGATCGTTGAGCTTTTCATGATTGTATGTTTTAAATAACTTTCAATAAATTTGTTTACTTCGTGCGAAATATGTAAATATCGAACGTGTCGATTAAACAAAGAAAAAGTAGATTTATGGCAAAATTTCCATTAAATGAATCCCGGTAAGCAATAAATTGTATTAAAGTTTTATGTTATAACTATAATGTAATGCAAAACACGCCGTTAAGACTGAATTTTCTTGTTTCGTTTTGTTCAAAACATTATTTGTATTGAGTAGTAGTGACGTACGACCATTATCGATAAACAATATTGTACTCGTTACAAGTTTTTTTTATTTATTTATAACACATACGTAATAAAGTAATTTTTTCCATTTTTGACTCGCAGTACACTACACAGACCTACACTAAGTGTTGACTAGTGTTGTTGGCAGCGCTTCATCGTCCATTTAATAATTTTAAATTATTTTCACTTTAGATAATTACAATTAACTAATAAACGTGATAAAGTGTGTTTTGTGTGAACACATTCATCAGTTCACTATAATTTATCTTTACGAACTTTTCTCTTACTTCGAGACTGAGACTTTTTAAACAATTGAAAATTATGCTTTTGATCTCTTTAGAGTTAAAAAAAATATGTCTAAACAGAATTGAACGAAAAGGATTGTAATGATGAATAATTGCTGATTTATTTCTTTTTCATGAATAATTATTCAACTTCGTTTATTTGGTTGTAGCAATTTATCGTGAAATATGTACTAACATGTTTTCAGATGCCGACAGTGGGTTAAAGCAGTGGGAAATAATGATTTATTATACGTTCCCATAGAAAAACTGCAAACATTAAAATATGTATGTGGTACACACTTCGAAAGGAAAGACTTTAATGTGAATCAAAGTCGGCCGACGATGTCTGCAGTACCATCATTGAATTTGTGTACTAACCCGATTCCTGACGAGTTATTGTCAGAATTTCCCTGTCACATTCATGTCACACATATAACAGCCGCTAAAGATTTTGAAAAATTGCAGACACAATAAATCGGTCGCTGGACCAAGTTACATGGGTAATATTATTAATATATCTTCACGCCTATATCTTCGAAGAGGCACAGGCACAACCAATGACTAGCTGAAGACACTAACAATGTGACAGGTGGCAAGCCTATCGCCAGCCAGGCAATATATCCAATCCCGGGCAACAACAAGTTTAATTTTTTTATTATTAACCTTAAATTTTCTTCAAAACAATAATATTTGACCATATAATTTTGCTACTTGCTTTTTTATCTTAATTTTTTACAGGGAATTGTGAACCAAGCTTAAAGCTATCAAATCAAAGACAAAGTAAGTGTCAAAACATTTTTAATTACAACAACTTAAAATAATACAAACATGTTTTGGTAAATGTTGCGTAGCCTTTTTTTAGCAATAGAGAGTGAAAAAGCACGAAACCTTTCTGATGGTAACAAACAATTGTAGCTTTAGGTATAATTGCGTCACTGTCGTGATCCCACCTTTTAGATTAAAACACAATTGTGTTTGGCACTGACGTTATTGCGACAGGAAAGGGTAAGGTGTTAAATCCTCACTCAAGCAAATTAATAACAGGGTAAATTAAGTTTATGTTATAGTCTGTATAACAGTGTAATAAAGATGATAATTTAAGTTTCAAGCTTGGAGTACGTCAGTTCACATTTTTTAATAAGAGGGCTAGAGATTTTGTAAACTTTGAGATTTTGAGGTTATGCTTACCTTTTATGAGCTTAATATGCTTATCAGAATGACAACCTATTATATTTAAATATCCCAAATCAACACGAGACAAGTTTGTATATATATTAAGGAAATTAAATTAAAAATCTTTACAGTTTACAATTTATTACACTTACTATTAATATTTGTATCAAATGTACACAATATTACAATAATCAATTTATCTTTATTTCTTTGTTAATAAAAAAATATGCACGGTAAAAAGTCTTTTATTTTCCTTTTGTCCTTTCGTGTTCATGTTTGTCCAACGTGGCATTTGTTTACTATTTCTAATTTATTGATTTATTTTAATTTAATTAATTTCTATTCAGTGTACGTTGGATTTAAATGTGAATACTGATCTGATCTAATAGGGATAAAATAAATTTGTATTGGTTTAATTTTTATATACCACCGGTACCTATGGCCTGAATTTTATCGATATCGATAAAAATAAATATATAAGCCCAGCAGCTGTATTTTATCTGTGAGATTCGTACTTTCGTCAAAACTGACATTTACGTGACGTTTTGTTGGTAACGTAGTGCGATGTAAAGTGATTGTTTTTTTAAAGTACTAAGTCCCGTCTCTTAAAACGTAGTGATTATGTTCTCTTTGGGTATTACTATATAATCTGAGATGTAGTGTCATGAGTTGTCACTGTCAATTGTCAGTTTTTAAAGAAATTTGGTATTCTGAATGAAAGTCATTTGTAGTTTGTGCCGCTTCCTAAACATTTTAACATTGTTTGTATTCACAATTAGGTATTTATAGCTATCTAGCAGTTTTTACAAATAATTTGCGTCGTGGGTACCGAGTTGTTATAATTCGCGGAGTAATAACATGACTACGTCTTTAAAAAAACCTAAGGTAATTATCTTAAATGTTGTCTTTTGTAAAATGTAATATTTTTTTAAATTTAAAACGCTAGATTGTAACAAAGTTTATTTCTTGAAGTTTAAATATTATTATTTTTATGAGGTAATTGATTGATTGTTTATTTTCCGGATACTGATAAGTCTTATCAAATGTCAAAATCAGCTTGTCGCCTTGACGGCCTTGACACTCTTTGACATTTTGGTTGTTATCTAATTTTCTAACCTCTTGTTCGACCCATTAAAACCCTAAAATAAGTTATTTCAAAGATAAAAATGGCCTACGATTTAAAAAAAGAAGAAGATGCTAAGCTTTATGTAGAAAATCTTGGCATTGAGTATAGATTTGGGTGTTTTAAAGAGAAAAAGCCAGAAGTTTGTCATCTATTGGGTGATTACTTAGAAGCTATTAAAAAGGACTTCTCTAAAGCAGCAAAAGTATTCAAAAGTAATTGTTCTGATTACAAATATGGAAAATCGTGTTTGAAGTACGGAAACTACGCGCTTATTGGTCGGGGCCGAGACAAAAGTGATCCAGCTGAAGCTCTTGAATATTTCGAAATGGGCTGCGAATTGAACGACACCACTTCGTGTCTACATGCTGGTATTTTGCTTACTGCCACCGGCCCTGCAGTCACTGTCCAAAGAGATGTCCCAAAAGGTTGAGTATTAAGCATTTTAGTGTCTCTATTACTGTTTAGTGTTCTTATATTAAACAAATTTTAATTAAATTTTACTTCCCAATGTATACAACGAATGTACATCCGTACATATCATAATATTGAAAATGAATAGTGTCTGCAAATCAAACATATTGTAATGATTGATCCCAAACTACCCAGGTTACTTATACATTCCCATTAATAGTTGTCTGTATACACACCTGGAAAAACTATTTATCTAAGTTGATATACTCTTTTTTATGTTTTGTTTTTATGTAGGGTATTAATATTAGAGTACATAATGTTACAACTAAGTTACAATGCACAATATGAAAGATTTCGTAATAAAAATATTGAGGGTTTCTATAAGGAAGAGGTTCTAAATTCAACATTAAGGTTTGTTATAATTTTTTTGTATGTTTGTTATGCAATTACTCTGCCAATGCCCACTGATTTTAATTGTTATTTTTTCAAAATATAAGTTGTGATTCCGAGGTGGTCCTATATCAGTTTTATCATGACAGGTCTAATGGTGTTCGAGTTATACTTAATAGTGCATAAAGTTTTAAAGTTTATTTATGGTTTTTCAACCATACAAAGAGAATACTGGGTCTTTTCTCTCAAATTTGAACATGAAAAATGATATCTTTTAATAATGATTAACAGTTGAGAAAAAGTTTACTTCAAATGCAATGTTCTCAGGGTTTTTATTACATATTGAGATATTCAGCAGCAGAATTCAAAAGCAATGTTATTTTAATTTTTGTTCTATTTTCAGGATATAATTACTTGAAAAAAAGTTGTGATCAAAATGATAATATGGCATGCCACTATTTATCTGGTATGTACCTCGCCGGGGTACCCAGGAATGTCCAGGATTACAACCCTCATAATCCAGAAAAGAACAAAAACATTGACTATCTAATTAAGCCAGATTTAAAACAAGCTTTTTCATTTGCAAAGAAAGGATGTGAACTAGGTAATATGTTTGCTTGTGCTAATGTCAGTTTAATGTATAAAAAAGGAGATGGTGTTGAAAAAAATGTTGAAGAATCAAAGAGATATTTCAAAATTGCACAAGAACTGCAAAAGGCAGGAGAAAGAACCAAGGAAGTGAAATTCCAACAAGGACTTGAAAATTAAAGCAAAATACTAGTGTGAATTGTGAATTTAAAATGTATGTAATGTGTAGCATTTATTTTATTTAGTTTATGTACATAATATTGAGTCTACACTATAAATGTTTGAATGTTATTGTGTTTTCTTAATTGAAACCCTGACCTCGGTTAAGATTAAGTATGGAATGATAATTCTAAGATAAAATCAAAGTTATGTTTACTGTCATGTTATAAGTAAACTTTAACAATAATATTTTGAATATGAAGAAAATCTATATATTAATACGTGATGCCAAAACTTTGGACCCCTTTTTAAGAAAATTGGGCTGACAGAGGAGCATGAAATTTGGCACACTCATAGTTTATGTGTAGGAGAAGTGCAGAACGCTAATATTTTTCAATAATAATGCTTATTAAGTACATTAAATCAATGAATAAAACTTTACCCACACTACCATGCTTTTGACACACACAAACAAATATATTGATGATAAAGATAAAAGATCACAGATGGCACACTAAAAAGTTTGGAAACAAAGTAGTTGTTGGTCTCGAGAAATGATGGCGTTCATCTCAACAAGATATTAACATTTATAACGGTTGAATTTCGATCTATGGGTGACCACTAGTACTTATAAATATCTGACAGGGCTTAGGAACTTTCCTCCTGCTTGTGTTGATTTTCCATGGCTGGGGGTTGTAGGCCTTTAAGACATATTATACAAACCACTATGTAAAGCTTAAATATTGTTTACAAATAGCTAAGGCTTGTGCTTTGCCATCTTAAAGCAGCATTTGTTAATTTTTTTTTATTGTCTGCACTCTGCAAGAAAAGGTTTTCTGATAGGTATAGATACATTATTGGTCTAACGCTAACCTAACTAACCATCGTAAAAGTTGACCTCATTGCATTTTGCAATCTAGAGATAGGAAATTGTAACCAACAAATAATGTATATTTTATCTAATGAGATTACTAGTCGCTCTTGTCCAACAAATAAATAACCTATCTACAGATAAAGATGGGCCTTATAGAGTTTTGTAAGACATTTTTGTAAATTATTTTAAAATAACAGCAGTTACTAGGCAACTTTTCTATAACAACACAATCTCTAAACTTAGACAGGTTATTAATATTGGCTGTTAGTCTATACATATATGTTTGTGTTTAAATAAGGATAATGGTCCCATTTCAAGTTACAATGAGGTTTGAAATAAGTAAGAGTGTACAATCACCAAAGTGCATGCCTAATTTGAAAATTACACAAATCTGACGGACAATCTGCGTTGAACAATAGTAATAAAAATGATAATATTAAATTTATTAAACAGCTTTTAGGAGACGAATTTTCGGTTTATTGTGCTGACGGCTGTAGTTTTGCTACAACTCACAGATTAATTCTGCATCCATAACGTCAGTGCGCTATTGTCATGTTTCAAATTAGAAGTTAAAATAGTCGACATTTTTTACACGAAATATTGAGCATCCTGTTCCATCTTATAGTATACACGTACAGACTGCCTGTATTTCATATCAGAAAATTCTTCTGCTTCTTTAAAAAAATAAGATTTTGTAGGGCAACCGATCCGATTAGTGGTTTATAATAAGTTACAGTGAGTCAACACTATGGTTGCCCAGAGGAGTACAATCGCCTCTGTTCTCTAGCGACCCGACGTTGGACTTTACTTCTTAAGGTTCCGGGTTCGATCCCCGGGTTGGGCAACAAAAAAATTAGAAAATGCATATTTTCAATTTTCTAACAAAAATAACATTGCCCGGGATTGGGATATGAGCCCGGTTGGCAATAGGCTTGCCACCTATCAGATTGTGGGACTTAGTGTCTTTGGTTTGTCGTGGGTGCCCTGGTTGTGCCTCTGCCTACCTCTTCGGGGATATGGGCGTGAAGAGGAGCACATAATAATAATATTATTGCAAATACTCTGACAAACTACATTAATGATGGTTTGACAATGTGTTTGTTATTGAAATATATGCAGATAGGTATCATTGGAGGTTCAGGGTTTGATGACCCCGAGTTGTTCAAAAATCCAGTAGAACGGGAGGTCACCACACCTTTTGGGAGGCCGTCGGATGTTTTAATAGAAGGTACCTTAAGTGGTGTGCCCTGTGTGCTGCTTGCGAGACATGGCAGAAAACACCAGTTTCAGCCAAGGTAAGTTGGCTTATTTTATGTATTTTTTATGATATTGGAAGGCAAACAAGCAGACGTATTTCCTGATGGTAAGAAATTCACGCCGCCTAGAGACACCAAAGGTGGTAATGGTGTGTTGCCAACCTGAGGCCGGGATGTTAGGCCTCAAGTAAAAGTAAGTTTACCGGCTACCTTACCCTCCAAACCGGAACACGTCATGACGTCATGGTGGTAGGAATAGGTAAGACGGTGATACCAATCCGGGCGAGCCGCTGCGAAACTCTACCACTCTCTACTCTTTGCTAGACCCTGCATATTAATATTTTGTCCCCTTACCTTTTTGTAGAAAAAATTTTACATATTATTTTAACATTTTGCAATCAGAATAAAACGTACACAAGACCCGTCTCTAAATTCTAACTATTGTATAGTATTGCCGTCTAATAAGAGTTGGACTAACAAATAGCCCTTTTTTATGTGAGAGGTCAGCAAACAAGCAGTCGACTCTCCTGATGGTAAGAGACAATGTGCCTTATAAACATCATAGATGTAGTAGGTGCATCGCTGTCTTGTTGCCGGAATGTTAAGCCCATTGTGCAAGTCTATCACCTCCCCTACCCTCTGGAATAGGTGAGGCGGTAGATCCATATCCAGGCAAGTTGCTGCACAGTACTCTACCACCAGTGGTTTTGTTGGCAACCTGTGCTTGCTTCTTACGAGCTTCCCTGGCTGCGAGGCAGATGGTCAATTCTACTTAGCAGACCAGGAAAACACAGGGAAGCCTCAGTCTGATTTGAAGGCGTAGTGTGATGCAGTGTACCTATTAGTTTTGTTACGATCGGTTATAATGTTGAGGTATTCAGGCCGAAGGAAACAACATACGTTTTACATTAATAATAAGTAATTTATAAGAAAGTCAACTCGATCAGGGTAATATTAAATGTGATGTAAAATAATTTCTATACTATCCCCTGTAGGTATATCTAAAAAACACGCGGTGGTCATCGACTTGTTTTTGTTTAATAATGATCACAAAATCGATAACCATAAGTTATTTTTAATTAGTTTGAACATTAAATAGCATACCTACTTATCATTATTAAAGTTAATCAGAAACACTAATCTTCACAGTAGCGATGCTGCTTGTTGAAAAGATTGCTGTTTGTTGAAAAGATAGGCTGTGGTACCATTTCTTGTAACGTTTTTAATGATAAATAAATATATCCCTGGAAAAGTCACACAAATTGAATCTAACAAATTTTAAGCTTGTGATATGTGTGTTAATCAGCGATTCCAATACATAAATACTTAAATAGATATCAGAATAAATTTAATAAACACCCAGACCCGGTAATAAAGACATCTAAACGTTCATCACACAAATGTCCCCGTCGGGAATCGAACCCGAGCCTTGCGGTTGTTCGATGTAGTTAGGCGTGAACACTAGCCGCTCGACCAAGGAGGCGATCAATTGATTGATCTTGTAATTACTTAATGATTTTTCAGTGACGTGAATTACCGAGCAAATATTTGGGCGTTGAAAGAGCTCGGCTGCACTCACGTCCTCGCCACAACTGCGACCGGATCTCTGGTGGAAAACTACCAGCCCGGCGATCTCGTAGTCCTAGATGACTTCATTGATAGGTAAGTTTTAGCATCTGTGTAATAGGTTTAAGCGCGATTGACATCAATAAAATGCGGACTTTTTATGAACATATATCATACCGGCTTATGGGTTCACCTGTGGAAAAGTCAGTCGCCTCATCGATTTCAGAAAAGTTTATTTATCCTTTAAAAATCCTTGTGTCCAAGCTCCTTTTAATGTTAGAAATAAACTTGGCCTATACAGATATAGGTTGTTGAGATGTTACAGGTGCGTCGCTTTCCTGATGCCGGGATGAACGGCCTATTGCGCAAATCTACCGGCTACATAGAAATAGGAATATATATGTCAATGACTGGCTACCCGTACCTTTCAGACCGAAACACCAGAGTCATTATCGCGGCAACACCTTGTGTCAGACAAGTCTATTTTAAATTGACATATCCTTTGAAAAAAAATAATGTGATTCCAAAGAAATATATTTGTTTATTTTGTTGCCAGGACTTGGGGTCGCAAATGCACATTCTTTGACAACACGGAAGGTGGTCCTCGAGGAGTGTGCCACCTGCCCATGCGGCCCGCCTTCTGTGAGAGAGCGAGAAAGGCACTTATCACGGCAGCTCGGAACAGAGGGTATACCTGTCATGAGACAGGCACTGCTGTTACTATACAGGGTCCGAGGTAATTTTTTATATACTTAACTAAAAATCGTTACCTGCTCACCTTCACCAATTTAATTTTTTTCCGAGGTTTATAATCAGAGGCTGCTGAAATTGCTTTAGGAGTATGAAATATTGTTACATTAAAATCTTGTCGAGTCACATGTATTTGATTATTATTGATATCACATTATTTCCAGTATATTATTATTGATATCATATTTTTCTAGTATATTGTTATTGATATCACATTATTTTCAGTGTATTATTATTGATATCACATTTTTTCTAGTTCGCCGCTGTGGTCTAGCGGTTCAGGTGTCGGACTTGACTGCATAAGGTCCCGGGTTCGATTCCTGGGTCGGGCAACAAAAAAAGAGAAATTGGGTTTTTCCTATTTTCTAATAGAAAAACCCTTGCTCGGGATTGGATATGTGCACGGTTGGCGATAGGCTTGCCACCTATCACATTGTGGGACCTAGTATCTTCAGCTAGTCGTGGTTGCCTTGGTTGTGCCTCTATCTACCTCTTCGGGGATTTGGGCGTGAAGATATTATTATTGATATCACATTTTTATAGTATGTTTGGTAGCTCTTGGTTTGATACTAGTTATTATTTTTTTTAGGTTTTCAAGCCGAGCAGAGAGTCTTATGCACCGCCAATGGGGCGGACATCTTGTGAACATGACTACAGTCCCTGAAGTAAGTTTCATTTGTTTTACTATATATGTTACAGACCAACGAACTCGAGCATTTCCATCTCTATCAGTTGTTTGGTCACCGAAAAAGACCCTTGTGGTCTTGCCCTTCCTAGACAAATTTATTTTAATAATCTAGACACAATTTGGCTGTAACTGTATTATTGTACACCGAAGAATGAAAAATTCCCAAAAAAATCCGTCTAATTATTACCATTTAACAAGTAAACCAATTATGATTTCAATTTAAATATGGAAAAGGAGAAATTCAACTTTAAAAGCAAATTTTATCAAAAACTGATTTACTAATTAAGATATTTTAATTTTTTAGCACTTCCCGTGCTTGGGACAAATTTCGCAATTTTTAAAGAAAAAAATCTAGTCAACTTAAGACGAAAGGGAGTGGCGATTTGTTTTCTTTCTTTAAACAACGTGAAAACATACGTGTAAGCAATATACTTTTGTCTGCACGTGATCGTCGAAGATATAGACCGCCTCGTTGATCGAGTGGCTAGCGTACTAACTACATCGACCAACCGCGAGGCTCGGGTTCGATTCCCGACGGGGGAAGGCATTTGTGTGATGAACATATAGATGTCTGTATTTTCGGGCCTGGATGTTTATTAAATTTATTATTTATTTATCTATTTAAGTATTTCTATGTATTAGTATCGTTGACTAACACCCATAACACAAGCATATAATTTGCTTACTTTGGGGTTAGATTCAATATCTGTAATTTGTCCTGGGATATTTATTTATATAGCTAATATTATAAATTACGAGAAAAGTGCTAAAATTAAAATATTCGTAAATGTATATTGTGATCAGGTTGTACTAGCGAAAGAGGCTGGGTTGAGTTATGCGGCAGTAGCGCTCGTCACAGATTACGATTGCTGGAGAGAACACGAACAATCGGTGAGTGAACGTA
>NJDD01001061.1:207354-227048 GCA_002245505.1 Calephelis nemesis
TCTTTATTACAATATTTATGGCAAGACTAGGTATATCAATATGTCGGTAGGAATGAATATAGTGTTGGTACCAATCAAAGGAGATAACTTTACTAAATAGCCTGACTTTACTATATATTGTTTTGTAATACAACGGCAAACAAACATACGGCTATCCTTATGGTAAGGTACATGGTAACGCTGTTAGGCTTAATATGCATGTCTACCGGCTACCCTAACCCCCTGGACGGGACCATAACATTGTCATTAATGGTGTCAGGAACGGGTCAGCTAAGATAGATCCAGTGGTCGGATTAGACCCACTTTTGCTCCTTACGAGCTGCCTGGTTATGATGATGGTATAGTCTACGTAAAAAGTCCGGACCAACGCAGGGAGGAAGAGGTAATTGGTAATGGTGTTCACCTTAGGTCTTACCCTAGAAATTAAGTAAACTCACATTCTATTTTTAGGTGGTGTTGGACCGTGCAGTGAGAGATCATTTGGCTGAAGGGTGGACTAAACAAGATACTATTACAATATGAAATAAAGTACTAAGTCTTAATGGTCGTTTTATTCAGATTTATTAAACGAGAGCAAACTAAATTCCTAACACTAAAAAAAGTCAGACTTAAAATGTTAAGGTGGTACTTTATCAGACTGGTTTTATCATCGTAGAAATCTAAAATCTAATCAAGGATGCCTGCTATATTCTTAATATATATATAATTCTGGGTTCTTATATGCAAGAAACGAGTCGTTTTGCTTACGACCGGTAGTTTTATGTACAATCTAGCTGCGGTCGTTTGGTGTTAATTCTCTAAACATTTTATGTAACTATGAGCAACGCTTAATTTTTTTTCATTAATTTATTAAAATAATATACATGTTTTTTTACAAAAAGCTTTGCAAAAACCTGACATTAGTTTGTCCGCAAGCTTAGCTGCCTCCCGTAACTATTAATATTGTAATATTTTAAAATACAATAATAAACATATAATGAACCGTATGCCAAAAACATTACAACTAATCACTGCGTATTATTAAATTAAGCTTTTTAAAACAAAAACTCCGCACTTATTGCTACGTCTAAGTTCTAACGCTTATACTGCATAGTAAAACAGATAAGAAACCGGTTTTGAACAGCGTCGGATTCTTTTGTTTGCAAAGATATACAGGTTGATCTTTGATTGCAGTATTTTTTTTATGTTGAATGGTTGTTGTAATATTAATTGTTGTAATTACTTTTAGGCAAACTACTAAAGGTTATATTAACGGATCACGATTCATTGAGTATAGGAACTGGGCTATAGTTAATATGGAGAAAGGTTTACATATAATTTTGCCAAGCTGCACGTATTTTCATTATTAAAAAATTAGATTAAGGTTCTGTAGAGGCTCTTATGAAATTGACCCCATGACTTCCTCCCGGCGCCTATCGCCAGCCGCTACTCCTCCAATCCACCTACCTAGTAATCAAGAGCGCAGCACCAAGTCGAGTCTCCTCGAAACGTATTAATTTTCAGATTGCATTTCCACCCACAAAATGTGGCAGCAACCCTCTACGACCAAAGTAAAAGCCACCAACGGCATAGGGTCAACTTTGTAGTAGAGCCTCTGCAATACCTAAATCGATTTTTTAATAAAAATCCATGCTGCTTTGCACGATTGTGATTAAACTAAGCATTTCTTCAACTGTACATTTTTCTAACACACTACCTACTAGAAATGCGCTCCGAACTAGGGTTGTTGAGGATTCCTCTTCCGCTTCCTCATAATGCGAGAGTTGCGCAAAATTTTGAGTTCCTCAAACGTTACCGCATCCTCATAAATAAAAATAAAAAATCCTCTTCCGCTATCGCTTCCTCAAAATTAAAGAGGAATTTATTAGGAATTTCTCAGCGCATGCATTGCGAAAGATGGTAGATTCAATGTTAGCCGGAATATATTGACGATGAAATTGAAAGTTTACCAATAGATGATAGATGCGTGACACTAAAGTCACTATTATATAACTACAATTAAAAAATAACATGCATAAAGACAGATTCTATGGTGGAAAATAATCTGAAATATTCGAAGCTTTATGGAGCTGTATGAGTACTGCGATACCTATTTTTTCCTCCATCAAGTGTCCCCAACGAACAACTTTTTAGCAATGCTGGATTGGTGTACCGATTGTAAGAGGAAACAGCGTCCAAATTATTTTTTATAAAAATTAACCACTCTATAATAAATTTTGATTATTAGTATTCAATTCTTTTATTTTAATTATTAATGTTTGAATTCATTAATTAATAAAAAAATAGCGGCTGCATTTTTATTTCAATTTCAAAATGTAATTTCAGTCATCTTTTTTTGTGTGCATCGTGTGTGTATGTTACTGAACCGATTCTGATGATTCTTTAATGTGTATGTTTTGAGAATGGTTTAGATTCATAGTTTGGTCCACTGGAAATGCCCTTTTATTTGATTTTTGTGTATGCAAGTACGTAGTTATGTACAGACAGGACAGCAGCTTTTGGGTTGCGTACGCTAGTATTTATAATTTCCTAATTCTTATCAACCTCTTCCTCATCCGCATCCTCTTCCTCAAAAAAACTCTCCTTCCTCATCTTCATTCTCTAAATCTGTATGTGTCAATCCCTATTCCTCCTCATAATCACTTCCTCAACAACCCTACTCCGAACTGAGATCTCGCGATGAACCAATAGATCTTATCACTTATGTGATTTCAACATTCCAGCGTTCCCCATTTCTTTGAGAGTATGGTAAAAAAGTTAGATCGCAAAGCAATCGTATCGATCGGTTTTGGAGTAATGCATCAACGAAATACATCTATCTTTGGCTGCAGAGTTCAAACATGCAGTTGATTGTCCAGTCTTAACACCGATGACAAAATAGAAATAGGTGGTCTGATATCATTAAAAAATCCGAGTATATAAATTTACGTCTTCAGTGCGAAATGATATACATAAGATATAAGAATAATAAGATAAGAAGAAGATCAAACCCTTTCACACATACAAAATTTTTTTTACTCGAAATAATTGTTCAAGATTTTTCGATCATCCGTTTAGTTCGCCCTAGCACCATAAACCCCTATCTGATTTCGCCCATGTTCGAATTTAAAAACTTTACTAAGCATATCCACACACCTATTAGATTTCATGAAGGTTGGATCAAAACTACTCAAGCTATCGTCGAACAAACATACAACTGCACCCTATTTGAACACAGACCTTAATCGCTTGGACAAAAAGTAGGTTTATATTCTACGCTTAATACGCTAAAAGAAAAAAATGTTAAAAGCGGACTCGTAGATAATAAAAATAACAAAATGTTTTAGACTTACATGTTTATTATTAGAGATCTGAACAAAATAAGAAATATAAATAATATATACAGTTCATGTTAAAACTAACTAAAGAGGTAAGTTAATAGGTACACACTGGTTTTATTACGAAGCCCTTATTGTAATAGCTTCAATAGAAACTCACCAAGAGCATTCACTTCCAAAAATAAGTTGTGCACATAACAATCAATAGATTTAAATAATTTAGTTGTGAATCAGGAATATAACTAACAACCACACAGATGGCGCTGTCTTAATGTAATCTTTTATATATTTTGAGCAAAGTCAAACGTTTTCAGTTTCAGGACTTGTATGATTTATGCAACAATATTTAACTTTCTATTTTAAAAATAATGATGTTCAAAATAAAATTGTAATAAAATAATAAGCCTCGCACTTTTGTGAAACATAACTTTATAATATGTATGTTTTTTGTTTTCAAATTAAACACTTATTCCTTGATATAATTACTTTAAAAATTATATATTTTAAATAAATATTGTGTATATTCCTTTTATGTACCTTCTTATTTTATAAGTTTTCTAAACATTGGTTGTTTGAAAGAGATCGCTTGTTAGCGATAAAACCGCCTTTTGTATATATGATTTTGGCAATGCAATATGTAACACATAATTTACTTGTACATTAGAGTTTATTATTATTATGTTTTGTGATATCCTTTACAAAACAAATAAAAAAAAATATAAGTAAATAGTGTGTTGCTTTTTTAAATAAAATGCATCTAAATAACTTCATAAATCACTTGGTAACAATGTTTAACAGCTGCCGAACATAATCAAGTTTTTGCATATATATTTCTCTAATACAACCGATAACGATTCACTCAGAAAAATCTTATTCTGTAATTTATAAGTAAATTCTCTCGATGAGTAACCATTAACAGAAAATGATAAAATATATTAGCACAGCGAATGTTTCAAAGGCTTAAGAAAATAGAAATAAAATTTAAAAAATACCGGATGTTAGATCAGTCCATCCGTGTCTACGTGATTGCACAAAAAAATAAATATTCACCTTTCAATAAATAAAATAGTACTTCATGTTGTACTTTGCGATCTTTAAAAAGCATGTAAAATAATACCTCTCCTTTTTATAATAAAATATGTTACTAATAAACTAGCGACAGTTAAAACTATACTTAACAAATCGCCTTGGTAAAACTTTAAAATCTCAATTTCACTGGGTTTATCTTAAAATTGAGTTTCCAAAAATTATATTTGGAAAGTTACTACCAGTAACATGTACATTATAAGTTTTGTTATCTTAGTTTATTAATAATAAATGTGACAATAAAATAATTTGCATCTTCCCACTTAAATCACAAGTTTTCATTGCACTTATATCAACATCAATATCGCTTGTATTATTTCTCAATATAAAAATAAACATTTCAACAAAATGAAAACATTTTGACAAAAAATGGCTTATGAAAGGTGTCTTAAATATTGAGACGCAAATTAAAAACTAAATATATCTCAAATTATCTCTATCTCTTTTCTTAACATAAAAAAAAACAAATAAAAAGTATGACTTTGTTAGTCATTGTTCTATTTAATAAAAAAAAACAATATATCTATTTGTAACCAAAATAATTATGCAATAATTATTATTTATTTTACTTTTATCTCAAGTTATTGCACGTTAAAAGATTGAAAATCTTATTGCAAGAATAAAAGATACTTTAATCCTTTAAAATAAATATTTAAGTAATTTATTTACTATAACTCTAATATTGTACTTAAAATGTCTTTAATCTATTATAAATAATTATCGTTTACTAAATGAAAATGATTTTAATAATTAAACTTGTTCAATCATGACTTACATTTTTTGCCATTTAACCAAGTTCATTTAAAATTTAATTAAAATATTTCACTGAAAAAGTGTTTAACAAATTAGAGGCCACAGTTTTTAATTAATAAATCCTCTACCAAAAATTTAGAAACCGAATTATATTTTTTTTTACTTTAATTTTGTATTTGTCCCCAATCATAACTAAAGTTTTTTTCCATGATCACATTTTTTTTATTTGGTACAAAAATACTGTGAATATAATTACATTCTTCTGTTCTTCAGTACCTGATAAAAACCTCAATTATTAAACTTTTAACACCCAAATTAATATAATCTTTTACATATAAATAATACTTCAAACGATAAATAATTGTTGAATTACATGTTCCTTAAAACAATATCAAACCAATTTTTAGTTTTCCAAAACATTGCTTGATTCCTCTCGTGTTACTATCAACAAAAATACGATTTACAAATATTAACTCCAATAACTAAATATTTTCACGAATAACACAAAAAAAACTGTGGCCATCTAAATGTTATTATCTCATATATTATATATTTATTTTTCGATTCCTCTTTTTAGAGAATAATACTAAAATGATTGTGAAATATATTATGGTTATCAATACCTATTACAATCTGCAACCTAATAATGAAAATCTCTTTTAGGAACATTTTTAAATAAATTGATGCTGATATATCCACACGTCCAAAATGTGAACACGAGCGCGCAGCGTATAAAAAAAAAAGCCCTATTCAAATACACAAAAGTGTGAATATAAAAGTTACTTTAACACTGAGTTGCTAAGGCACTCACCTACATATCTATTATGTATACACTATGCGAAAAGCAAACTAAAAAAAAGATCGCCCATGGTTAACAAAACGACAAAAGAAAAATGTAAACTCGTTCACCGATGCATGCAAAAAAAATATCCTTTCAATTCCAAAGGAGACTTAGCCTATGTTATGTATGAATAAATGTTTTGTCACAGTTATGGCTCCGTTACTAAACGAGTTACGTGACGTTCTTGGTGCGCGTTAGTTGGCCGCTACCGCAGCTGGTGTTGTGATTTGACTAGGATCTGTTCCCACTTCTGAAAAAAAAACATTTACTTACTCCTCATATACACAAAAAATACTACGCCAATAAATAAATATTTAGAGATTTATTCCAGCAAAATCTGTGTGGAAATACATGTTATGGTAAGGTTGTTGCAATGCGTAAAATTGAAAAAATATTGCTGTGTGTGAATGTTGGTATCCGGGGAGACCTAGGTTGAAATTCCACAATCAAATCGCTCGGGGTTATCCGAAGGTGTCAAAACATTTCGAAATCGACGTGTTTGTATCAAAAGATTAATTATTGTGAACGAAACTTGACAGATCTGTGAGGGTAGGAATCGTAATTATTGTGGCACTCGATGCTCTCTGCCATCCTGCAAGGGACTTGGCGTTAAGATATGTAAATATATATTTTATCATGTAGCTGTGTTAAAAACATTTAAAAATAATTTGACGTTATTAAGTGACTAATATAATATAGTCTATTTATTAGTATGTTATTAAAATACGTTACCATTATTAGTTTTCTTAGGGGAGCTCTGTGACGACGTCTTTTGGGAATCACTGGTGCTGCCCTCTGCGTCACCGGTGTCCTCCGCTGTAGATGTCGCCTGTACAAGAACGAAAATATAAAATAACACGAAATAAAATAAAAAAATATATACACGAACGACACACATATACTATACATATTTTTTTTACAAAAGAGTACCAAAAAATTTTACTACATTGCTATTGGTCCATTATCAACATGAAATTTATTATTTCAATTAATAAGTATGCGCTTTTACAATTTTACAATGAAAACAAAGGTGTAGTGACCGCCCCTCATAACCCTACAGATCACTTCGTCAGTATCGGAAATACGCGAGGGACATACTCGTTTGTTAAAATAAATAGAATATAGCTACGTCATATTTGTATGACAGAGGCTCAAAACGAGCTTAGAGTAAATTTGCAAATGTGCTGAAAGAGGGGTTTTTTCCATAATTAAATGATGATCAAATTAATAACAGCATTTTTTCTTTCTTATTGCCATTAGTTACTATTTATTGCATCAGCCACCTGTCACAGTAACAAGTAAGTCTCGTTAACATCGGTCAAGCCGTTTCAGGAATTAGCCGGAACAAACAAATTGTAAAAATGTTATTGTGGCATATGTACCATACCATATATACATGAATGTATGCATGCATATATGCATGCAGTAAAAAGCAGTTATTTTAAATATTATTATCCGAGGGTGGTGTCAAGAGTTTCCTGAATAGGCGTGTTCATGAAAAGAGTAATTAATGTATGTGAAGGAAGCCAGACAGGTTTATAGGATCGTGAGGTCTTGCATTCGATATCCTCTGCCTACCTCGTAATGGAAATGCCGTGAAGATACATATGTGTATGTGTTTTAATATTAGACACTTCAATTCTGTTTAGTTTGTAATACAATAATCTATCTAATAATCTATACATACTATGTATAGATAGATATTATAGAAGAATTTAAATGTGAAAATTACTCTAGTTTTGGTGGAAATTCTTGGTTTGGGCGCCTTCGGCTCCTTCGCAGGATCAAAATGACAGTCAAATATTTCAATTAATTCTTTAATGTCTTCTTCTTTAGCTGACACGGACAGAGCCGATAACTGCTTTTCTAAACCTGAAAAAAAAAACAATTTACATAGTTAATAATTATTCTTTTTTCTCCAGTTATTGTAAAGATACTACCGATTCGCCATCAAGGTATTCAGTTTGTAGTTAGATTAGCCAGTAAAATTATTACGCAAGAAGTTAATGTAGGTTACCTACAATCTTGGCTAAAAAACACCAAACTTGTAATGGTGGTGGTATTTATGTTCTGCTAAATTATTTGGTCGATACATCCGTCGATAGGTTAACAACGTATTCGTGTGATAATAATAATATGTGCATTTGCTAAAATGTGCATTCCTGCATGGGCATGTGTTTTGATTGCGTGTGTGTGTGTGTGTGTGTGTGTGAGAGAGAGAGCTTACCCTGTAGCTGGTCCTGTTGCCAGGCGTCCTGCAGCTGCGAGTAGAGCAGGCCGGCGTCGGCCAGCAGCCGGCGCAGCTGCGTGACCCGCTTGCGGTCCGGCCGCGACAGCTTCAGCAGCGGAGCGAACACCGGCCGGAACGTGTTCTGTCTGCGCACACGGACACACTACCTTACTTACTACACATCTGCAGCGCCTTTACATATTTAGTAAAGGCGATATATTTATAACTAGCTGCGGGCCGCGGCGTTGCCCGAGTGGTTAATGGCCCCACAGGAACATTTTTCGGGATAAAAACTATCCTATGTGTTAATGCAAGTTACCTTCTGTGTGCCAAATTTCATGAAAAACGTTTCAGCAGTTTTTGTGTAAAGGAGTAACAAACAAACATACAAACTTTCGCATCTATAATACTAATAGGATATCAGCGAGGCATCTGCATAGTAAGTGATCAGTCATCAAAGTGACGAATACGACATCAAGGTTACCACAGATAGATATGTTGCTTACAAATTAATTCACTCTCATTTTGGAGGTTTCTAAGTAGTATCTGTTTGTAAACCCCACTGCTCGTAACTGATTTCACGAAGGTTTTCTTGAAATACCATAACCTTAATATTTGTCACATTCATATTCAAAACAAGCAATGAACTTAGAGAATTATCCCTGCCTTATCGTATAAAAAACTACAACTACAACCACATTACATGATAAATATTTATTCGTGCGGCAGCTTCCCTACGAGCTAAGCTGCAAGGCTGCCATACAAAAAGTATTAAAATGCAGTTGTCAAAAATAAATTTTCTGTGGACTTTTTTTAAACTAAAATACTTTTAAATACAAATGTAATATGACCTTAATGTTATCTTATTAAGTTACTGCATTATATCTTATTTAATCGGACAAGTTTTTGTTAACATACTGTACAATATTACCTTTCTAATAATTTCTTAAAATTGGCTAAAGCCTCTAGTTCGGTGTGTACGGGGCGTGCCCACTGTCTGGCAGTCTCCACCATGTCTGCACTAGCAACTGTTCCTTCACCACCAGCACCCACCTCTTGTTGTTCCCCTGAACAAATAATATAGAAGGTTATTAAGAATACTTGAAATTAGAAGTTGTTTCTTACATACATTGTTTTAACGTGAAGTGTCATTTTTATCACTTTTCAATTTCGTTGTACATTAGTTAGTAACCGACGGAAAGACGAGTGTTATAAATATGTGTGTGTCGGTTTTGCAGTGATTAATTTATTTGAGCTGTTTTTAATATTACTCTTACTTTATTTTTCCTTCTTGAAGCAATATGTGTACCAATATTTGTTTTCTGTTGTTCAAGATTTTTTGAATATAATAGTGGATTGTTAATATAATATTTTCCGTTAATGTGCAATATGTATCTAACAGTAAGTACTTGTAATTGGCTTACTGTATTTTTTTGTAACTAATACAAGTAAATACAGTGCTTTTCCATGCCAAATCAATTTATGGCCGGTTGCTTCATAAAAGAAACGAGTCGTTTTGCTTACGAACAATAGTTTTTTGTACGAATCGTAAAAAAATCTAGCTACGGTTGTATGTTGCTAATTAATAAATCTAAACGTTTTGTGTAACTACGAGCAATGCTTTGTTACATTTAGCCAATGGCCAAGCCAATTACATTTAACCATAACGGATGACGGTTTTTTGATTATAGGAAAGGGCTAATATCGACATTTTCGCTGTTACACAAGTCAGTAATATTGTGAGTTAATGGATGGATTTAATGTTAATTGTAGTCTCAGAGTATGGTCGTTACCCATCTTTTGCAGGACAACCGAAAAGTGTTTTAAAATGTTTAGACATTTTTCCCTACTTATCCAATATGCAAGCAAGTAATTAAGCAAATATGTCTATTATTTTAACCAGAATTCCTGTTTAAAATATACAATAGAAACACAAACCTTGTACTAAATGCTCAACCACTCTGTAAGCAGCAGTGGCCCTATCCAAAGCGCTGTCCACAGACAGTGAATCTGCATCCAATAGAACTCTGGCTAAAACTCTCAATGAGACAGATTTCACGGCGGCTTTGCATTTATCAGCTGCTAGGGCGTAGCTGTCTGTGAAACCGGCCACTATCGTCTTGAATCGGTCCAACAACTTGTAACTAAAATATAGAATTAATGTTATGAAAGAGATAGTGGTTTGAATAAATATACAAATCTAGATATGCTTCAAGCTCCATAGTTATTCCGTGAAAGATTATTTGGGTTCTGTGACATGTGATTTTTATGATTACAACAAATAATACACCAAAAAGAATTAGCCAAATTGGTCCATCCATGTAGGTGAGATGCAATGACTATAAGAAATTGGGATTCATTTTTATACATATAAAAATAAATGAAAATACTAATAGTCCCAGCTTCCCACAAATGGACAAACTTCAGTATTATTGTGCATGTAAACCCTTCTCTTGAATCACTGTATCTATTAGCACTTTAACTTTCCATGCATTACTTGTAATGCACTGGGTAGCTGGCTCATAAAGTCCCTGCATAACATGAGATGCTAGTATATCTCGTCATAATATCACAACATAATTGAAGATGTGAATGGATGAAGGCGTTACGTCACAATTTTGAGTTAATTGATGTTTAAGTTTTACATATGTGTAATGGCACTATACCGACATTACATTTAATGCATTTGAACTAACATTTTGGACATTTGGTAATGGAGAAGCAACTATATTATAGTGAAAGTGTTAAAAAAACGAATCAAAATCCGTAACATAGTTTAAAAGATCTAAGCATACATATGGACAAACAATGGAAAGTGACTTTGTTTCATACTATGTAGTGATTGACAGTAATCGAGTAGTGTATATTCAAAAATTTTTTTAATTTCGACCGACTCGCCCAAGTGTTTAGAGTACTATATAACTGTAATGACCAAACCGTTAGGCTCGGTTTCGATTCCCGAAGAAGGCGTTTGTGAAAAAAATTTTTCGTTTTGTCTGGGTGTTTTTTAAAATTTTTAATGAAATACATACTAATATATTTATTTCTATGTTTAGTTTGATTAATTTCGTTGTCTAACACTAATAACACAAGCATTTTTCCAGCACTACTACTTATATTAATACTTTTATATAGCATCCATTTTTCTGTTATGATCAAGGGAATAACATTAGTTTTAAACAGAAGACCAACTGTCTGCCTTCTTTACAATACGTAAGAGGTGAACATTAAGGCCACAATACAAAACCATGACCTTGACTTTCATATTTTTGGCACAACTCGCACAGGTTAGTGTCAATGCTCTAACCCAGAATTTCACAAACGCCGGGGGTACCGGACCATTGTAATTTAATACCGAGCCGCAACATTCGATAACAATCGACAGAGACGTGAAAACTTGACAACAAGGTCTTGCGCTACATCTATATTCTTTCATCTGGTAAATTCCATCTAACCTACTGAAAATTATTCTGCCAATGTCAAAGTTATAAAGTTCACGCGCCTTTCTTTCCTTTAATTTATTTTCTTTTAGTGGTTGCTGGGGTTAGTGCGCTACATCGCATCATGCCGTATCTCGACAGCCAGTCATATTCCGCTCGGACATGACAGTTAAATGAGTTTTTGTGTTATTTGATTTAAAGTTCGACGAAGTTGTTAGTGTAAAAATTTAGGTAAATCAACCTAATGGAAGTAGTTTGTACCTACTTAAAAATTTCTTGTAGGTCAAAGGGGCAGTTTGAAAATTACCAGGCCATGACAGAAGAATGTTTGAGAAACACTGCTCTAACCTTTTATTTGATGTATTAGCAACAAGTACGCAATGCACCATCATCATCATCATCGAGTGGCTAGCGTACACGCCTAACTACACTGATCAACGTTGAGACTCGGGTTCGATTCCCAACAGGGGCAGCCATTTGTGTGATGAACATTTAGATGTCTGCATTTCCAGGTCTGGGTGTTCCTATGTATTAGAATCGTTGACTAACACCCATAACACAAGCATATAATTTGCTTACTTTGGGGTTAGTTTCAATTTGTGTAACTTGTCCAGGAATATTTATTTATCATTTATGTAACTGAGATATATATATATATATATATGTAGACAATTCTGTTTGTTTGCCTTTCAATATTACAAAAATCCGATTTCACTCTAAGTCTAAAAAGTCTAGTTACCGTGTAAGTGCTTCAAGTAGCATTGTGGGGCTTAGCCGACGTGGTTCATGATAGATAAGGATCACACTGCCATCACCTTTTTCCTTTTCTAACCAATCTAGGAAATCGGATAGAGCAGATATCTCAGACTTTGTTTTAAGTATCTGAAAACAAGAGCAAATTGTTTAAACTAATAGTCTACACAGGTTTACCACATTTATAAGTTAAGTAGCAAAAGATTACAATTAATCGTAGAACACCCCATGTATACACAAATTGTGTCTGTTTACTATTAGTTGTTTCGTACGCGCCATTTTCGAATTACGATTCAAGAATCAATACTGAGCATTATTATTAGTGTTAAAGCATTTTGCCTTATATTTAAAGTTTTGGCTTTAATTATAGTTGAACGATAATTGACATAGTAAAATAATATTTATGTAACACTGATTTGTAACTGAAAGCAAATAAATTACATCAACTGAAAGCAACCTATGCGACTAATAAATGGGTTCGAAATATTAGAATAATAAAGAATTATTGACAAATTTTGATCAAAGAAAAAAGAAAGTTTGGGGTATAAAATATTTTTAAATATCTTATTGCACTTCCACACAATACAGTTTTACAGAATTTAGCATAATGACAAAAATGAATAAGTCGACAGCATGACCGTCTTTGTAGCAAAATACCATATCAAAATCCAGTAGATCCAGTAGAAATATTTTGAATATTCTTAATAACTTGGTTAAGGTAAGTCAAGTTCATAAAACAAAATCGTTCATTCTGCAATAATACATATTCTTATTAAAGAAAAAAATTACCTTATGTGTATTAGTATCCTTTAACATACGATAACGGCCTACAGTCACAACACGAACATTGTGACGACGTCGAGCACCCGGGTTCAAATCACCATAAGGCATTATATACTGAGAGTAAGTTTGTTTTGGAGTAAATGCAGCTATTTGACATATCTGAAAAAATAATATTCTTAATCATCCTTATTTTATTACCATTGTTTCTGGTCCACGGTTAAAACTGCACAAATGTAATTAATTATTGCTATTAATAACATATTAAGCTACCCTCAAGGATCAGTGATCAGGACATAATATGTATTGAGTTCACAACCATTATTTATCAACTGTTCAACAAGTCTTTAGCCTTCTCTCTCGCCTTTGTTTCCTAAGCTTGAATACAATGCACATAAGATCTTTGTCATATGAATAAAATAATTATTTGTAATATCAAAATAACGACTAAGTATTTAAAATATCGTTTTTGAAGACCTATCCATACACCCCACACTTGTGGATTTTTTTGAGTTTAGTTCGAAGTATGGGTAGCCCCCAATGTTTATTTCTTTTTTTGCGTGAAAATCTTACTGGGATTAGAGATACATCTGCTTACCAAGTTTTAACAGCACAGCTCCTACAGTTTTGAAAAAATATAACTGTGACACACAGACGGACAGACATGACGAATCTATAAGGATTCTGCAGTTTAGCCTTTAGTTACAGGACCCGAAAATTAACAACTATTACATTTAATTGTGCCAGAGAAATTTGCCAAAAAAACTATTACGCGTGTTATGGATTAATCTAACTAAAATGTCTTATACCTAGTACAAGAACTCACTTCATCTATCAACCTGCGGCCAGTAGTATCCATGTCCCAGCCCACCAGAGAGTACTTGCCAGGTGGCAAACCAGCTGGCTTTTCAGCCAGAGCTGGGAACACTTCCCCTGTCGCCTCCATGCCACTCCCATTAACCTTTGCTTCTGACACCATTTCCATGTGTACAAGTTAGCTGAAACAATGAAGAAAATACATTAATTGAAACCTTTTTTGTCAGACTAGCTGTTACCCGTGGCTTCGCCCGTCATCATTTGAGATATTATATCTTTCAAGAAAGATCAAACTGCACACAGTATATAAATTTGATTAAGGTTGGTTAAACAGTTTAGGAATCCATTATGGACAAGCAATATGATACATAATGTATATATATTGAGAGCCCATGGCCTCAATCATGAAGAAAAAAAACATAAAATTCTATAATTTGATATTAAAATGAATTGTTAAAAAAAGTAAACATGAGAATTACATGGTCATTATTATTTGTTAAATTTCTGTATCTTAATTTGTAAAATTCCACAATGTTTTACAACACTCTTTAAAAACATTAACTCTTTATTCTACTGAGCAGAGATTACAAAGAAAAAACTTTATTTTATTATATTATATTTTACAATACATATATTATATTATACAAATGAATGCAGAGTAGTCATGTCACTTATCTAATAACACATACATGAAAAAGAATTTTTTTTTTTTGCAAATGGATAAGTATGTGTTAGTAGAGTGAATCTAAAACACCACAAATAGTTTTAATGTTAAATGTGTCCAAACAAACAGACAATCTTTTTTTAATTATAAATTCAAATCTTTTTTGCAGACAATTACAAATATGAGTACATGAAACAGACATATTTCTTTTACTGTTAGATATTATTTAATTTTTTCACCAAAGCCACTAGAAAGAAACCAGTGTGTAAAATATTTTTTTAGTCACTTAAATGTATAGAATCAACCGCTGTTAAATACAGTAACCGATAAAAAGAAATAGATTTTCCCTTTCATATAAGCAGTTAACTGTTCATTCAGCATTTTTAAATAGGTAGCCACAAGATTGTTTTTTCACTTTATAAAGTAACAAAGAAACTCTCTTCTTCTTCTTTTTCTTTTATGGCTTTTACAACTACCATGCGTAGTTTGATTTCGCCAATGTCTACGTGTTGGATAAAGCACGGTACAATATATTATAGTTACCACAGGAATCTTGAGTGTTCGATTTTATTGAGATTATCATGTATTCCACCAACTAGAACAATTTTGTCGAACCAGACACCACAAAACATCACAGATAACACAAATAAAACACATATTTTGACATTTGGTTGCAGTATTCCATAAACCCAAAGAGTTAGTATACCTACCTATAGAGAAACATAATAACCAAACAAGACCATCAAATATCTTGAACCTTATTTATAAATTATAACCTAATATAATGAGAATCAATAAATTTACACAAAATTCTTACGAAACTAGAATGGACGTATGTTAACAGAGTTTTGAGGTTAATAGGATGAGGGATGGAAGAGGGTAAAATGTCATAAAGTGACGAAGTGTTTGGACAATTGAAAAAAAAATTATCGCATGTGCCCTCGTCTAAGCCGCACTCACAGATCGAATGGTCTCTGCATCTTATTTTGTTCAGGAAGAAGAAACTCTCATGAACAACTATAGCATTTAAATGCATGATGCATGTCAGTTATGAATCATTAATTTCTAACCGAGATCTTAGACAGTTTTTGCAAGTCCTCTGGCTACCCTACACTATAGCATAGAACTGTGGAGAGCACTGTTGTCCTGTCAACATGAATATGTAAGGTGATGGTATCAATTCTGATGAGCTGCTGGACAAAATCAGAAAATACTTTATTTACTTGAACCATACAAATGGTACATGTGCATGTAAACTTTTTTAAAAAAGTACCACCAGCTCGGAATCGTGGCACACACACTGAGCAGTTCAGGCAAGAGAAAAGACAGCATCCTACCATCTACACATAGCTATAAGGTCAGGTGTAATAGTTCAATTGGCTCTTAACATCACAATTACTTATCTAATGTTGAAGCAGTATCTTATCTTTACACACTTAGCTAAACAATTTAATTAGACACCAACAAAACAAAAAATACAATAACACACTTTTTTCTCAAGCCTTGTTTTAATAACTTTTTTAAAAAATTGTGTGTAAACATTCATAATTATTTAAGTTGTGACCAATGTTTTGCTACCCAAAAGTTGTTGGCATAAAGTAAACGGTGACATCACCAACTTATAACACCTCCAACCAATTACATCTTAGAATTTCTATTTTTTTTTAGTCAGGGACATAGTTGATGCTATTTACATAATGTCAATAAATTATTATTTTTATTTATTATCCAGCCATTAGGCTGTCAGAAAAAAAATACTATTACATTTGTTCCAGCTTTTCTCATGTTTTTAATAAAATATGCTACCCATGGTTAGACAGCTAAAAATGTTGCATGGTTATAGCTTTTTAAGAATTAAGTCTGTTATATCTGTTAATCACACTGATCCGATCCGGTGGTAGTTTAAAAAATGTCGAAGCGCACAAATACCACTTGTATGGTTCATGTGAATAAAGATTATTCTGATTCTGATAAGGATCCATTGCTGCATTTGTGAAGCCAAAAATGAATTCCAATTAGGGTGAGAAGTGTCATGTTCTTGTACGTAAAGAACTTTTAGTAGCATTGTGTTTAGCAAAAAGCTACGTTACTGAAAATAAGAAATATACTTTATGTACCTATTCTTTGCTTTGATTGACTTGCACATCTAATTCTATAAATCTTGCACTTGTTCATATTTACAAGGAAAATATCAGTGTGACAAGAATTAAGTTTTAGATACTAGGTACCTATCTAATCCTCATGAACTATTACGTATTTCTTTGCATTCTGATGTCGATTCAATACTTAATTTGAATCATTTAAGTTGATCATTTTTATGAACTACCCTATTTTTTCATAGGCAAAAATTATAAACTAACAGATTAGAAAGGCTTTAGACTTTTAGTTATTTAACTTCATTAAATTAAATTCTACAAAGTAAAAAAAACATCAAAATACACTAAAATGCATAAGTACGTATCTCAAACTACCTTCGAAATCTCAAGATTTTTTTGTACGACGTCATGTCGACAATATATTTCAGAAGATGTAAAATTCATTTTCTAAATAACTAAATGGTTCTACTTAAATCTATGTGGATTTTCAATAGATAAATGAAGCATGTGTTCGCTACAAAATCCCAAAACAAATCGATCTATTCGACAACATGACTCGTGACCAAACAATCAACGATTTAACCACTCAAGTATGTCCAATGTGTATGGATTTTATGAGGATTAGGTGCATGGTTGTAAGGGTAATGGGTCCCCGTAATGAAAATTGATGAAAATCCAAAAAATAGGACACGTGGCGATCTTTTCTGATCAGACATTTTGCCCCACCCCAGTTTGTCAAAATATATGCATTAAAAACTTACTGCTTTTGGATTATGACTCCTTTTTCGTATTGCAGTTTAATAACTCTAATAAAAACAGACGCTGGATTGTTACTCTTTGTCTACAAAACAGATTAATTTGGTAAAAAATAGAACAAATCTCAGCACGTGTGCGGCAATCGGAAAAACGCAATAGTGATGTCAAAATTTTAATAATTATTCATTAATCACAACACAATGATGTACATTCTTTCATATTTTAAATCGATTTTATTTCAATTGCTCATGAGTTTATTACTGTTTATGTAATACTCGTTTGTAAAAATGCGAAATATCAAAGTTAACCAAATTTACAGAATACGATTCACTTTCATGTTGGAAATCGGTAAATTGTTCTAACTTTTTTCCAATAAGAAAATAAAATTCAAGTCATTAGAGTGGATAATTTCTAAATGTGTACATTGAAAATCATTAATCCAGAATGTCTGTTTGTTGTTTTTTCATGACTAAAGTCTAAAACGCTAAATTACTGATGAAATTTAATATATACCTATGCATAATTCAGATAAAAAGCCAAGTACAAAACGTAGGCTCCTTTTTGCCAAAATCAACCCCCTGGGGATTAAACATAAAATAAAAATTGCATGAAAATATATTTTACACCGATGGAATCGCGGATAAACCACTAGTTTGTGATAAGTTTAATCGAGAAATTCATAATCAATTAAACAAAAAAAATCAGTTTTTTTAAATCAAGCTAAAATTTCTTATCAGAAAAAAATACTTTTGATGTTTATAATATTTAAATTACTGGCTTAACAGGAATGATATCGACAGCATTCTGAAAGAGTCGTGACATTTGGGATGCTCCCAGCGTAAGAAATTTGCTGTGAAGATTTGTTTGTGTCTATTTTAATCTTAATATATATAAATCTTCTGTCACGATGTTCCTATTCCGATTCCTAAAGTACATAACCGATTTTAAATTAAATTGGTACATCGTGAGCAGTCTGGTCCAACTTGAGATATAGGATAGCTTACATCTTAATGTTATGATAAAAAAAATTACCGTCCGAGCGAAGCCGGAACAGGCAGCTAGTATACCTATAAAAATTACGTTTCATGTTGTTTGTCCGCGATGGACTCCTAAGCTACTTAACCAATTTCAATCAAATTTGCACACCGTGTCCAGTTCGGTCCAAATTGAAATATAGGATAACTTACTATAAATATTTCCCAGTGTTAGAAAAGATCTGCTTATCTTGCCTGACAGTTCGTTAGAAGCAACCAAAGGTGAAATAGATCATTACTAATAAAACCATGGGTGGTAGAGTGCTGCGACTTGCCCAGGTAGGGACGCTACGATTGAAAAATATTTTTGCTACTATATCAACAATGTTTGACAATGTCGTGTGCGTATTCCAGTTTAGAGGGTAGCGTAGCCTGTAGACCTACATATTAGGGCTAACACCGCAGCCACATGGCAACAATACGCCTATAGCTTTTTTTTATTACTCACTTATGAGGACAAGTGAGCTTGTTCGCTATTTTAGCTCATAAAAAACCTGAGTGGTTTGGGACGCCCGACAGGAGCACCTTATATTTACCCTTAAGATGGTAGCGGTCGACCCTCCCATATGAAGTTATCAGTGATAAAAATTATATAATCATTCAAAAAATTGATTACCCGGAACAAAACTCATCCGTAATGTAACTATGAACCATTCTTGACACTTTAAAGAAAATTCGCATTGAAATCGTTCCATTTAGAAGTAATAAAACAACAGACGCACACACAGAAAAAGACAAATCGTTTTACTGACCACCAATATGTGTCACCAAAAAAAACCACGGGCTGTACTCCGGGAGTGCCGGCAAAAGTGAAAACTTAAATATTAACGTTGTGCATTTTTGTATCTTGCAATGGTAAGGGAATAATTTTGCACGGATTGCTTTAATTATCAGTATGAAAGTACTGTAATTTATGTGGTAGAATACTATATTCATTTATTGCGCTATCGTACACAAACATGACAACACGAACATACGCGCAAGCGCCCTGCGCCACCTTAACGAAACAGCAGGCGCAGGCATACATTTTCGCTGCGCCGTAGAAAGAGAGAGGTTACTTCCTGTTCTATGCTGCGCCGGCTGTTTACTCTCCATCCGTCTTACGAATTTTCGATCAGGTCACGTGTC